>PPHD01021158.1:0-13358 GCA_002909625.1 Bambusicola thoracicus | reverse complement strand
CCACTACACCCCCACCACTGCCCCGGATTACGCCGACCTCTTGGCTGCATATGGCACCCACTACATCCACTCGGCCCAACTGGGCGGCCTCCTCCGCTCCATCACCGCCATCCGTTTGTGCCGTGCCGCCATGATGGGCGCCGGCACCCAAGAAGTGGCTGATTGTTTGCGTGCAGAAATGACCGCCAACGCAAAGTCAGCCGCGTTCAGCGCCATGTCCAGCGCGTGCCGCAAAGCCAAATCAAACAACAGTGCCCACAGTGCCTTCAATCAACTCTTCAACGAACGGATGGTGGAGGTGGAAGGTGGTGAGCAATATGGTGACCTCCTCTACGGTGCACCAGAGAACTATGCCAAGTGGTTGAGCTCCCTGCAACACCTGCCTGGGTTGGTCACCTCTAATGTCAGGCCCCTGCACACCTTGCTGCCCCGCCAGGATCCACGCCAGGCAGCCCTGAAGGCAGCCATCGGTCACTACATCGCATGGAGAGCGCTGAGGGTGAACTGCAGCCAACAGTGTGGTGGTCACAGTCCCGTTGGGTTGTGTCAGTGCGGGTGTGCAGCTAACAACATGGTCAGTGCCAACTGCTGTTCCAAACACCGCGGGATGGCGCAAGTGACAGTGACAGTGTTGGAGGGCAGTGGGTGGCATGGTGACATTTTCACCGCAACTGATGCATATGTGCGGTTGTACTTAAGTGGTCACCGTGTACGAACAGCAACGGTGTGGAACAACAATCGGCCCAAGTGGGGCGCACGGTTCGATTTCGGGTGGGTGATGCTACACCCGCACCAAAAGATGAAGGTGGAGGTGTGGGATCACGATAATGGGTGGAATGACAACCGCTTAGGGGTGTGCGAATTACCGGTGCAGGCCACAGGCAGACAACAGCGCAACCTTGTGTGTTTTCCAGGAGGCGGTCACCTGAAGTTGAGCTACAGCGCGATGTGTGGGCCCAGTCTGGGGGGTTCTCAATGTTCAGAGTACGTTCCACAGCCTCCAAAAAGTCAGGGGGGGCTCTATCGGTTCTCACAGTGGCCACCAAAGTCTGGAGGTGGTGGCCCTGTGCCATGGCCACAGCACAAGGAGGGTGAGGAGGAGGAGGAGGAGGAGGAGGAGGGAGAGGAGGAGGAGGAGGAAGAGAATTTTTGGGAGGTACTGGGGGTTTCTGAGGACAATAGGACAGTGGTTGAGGATGAGGACCACCAAGATCCGTCACGAGATCTCCAAAAGCCCTCATTCAGCCCTCAAAATCTATCAGTGGATCTCAAGAAGGATCCAGATCCACGGATTCCATTTCCTCGCTACAGGGCAGCTCCTCCAGCCCCATAACATCCACCCTTCATCTTGATGGTGGACCCACGCATGGAGGCCTTTGGTCCTGCAGTCTCAGCTACTGCCCCACAAGTTCTCGTATCCCCCCACCTCTGGTATAGTGTGATCTGTGGGACCTATACATTCCCCACTCCCCTCAGCTCCATAGCTGTGGGCAGAATTAAATGCTTTTTGCTGCAGCATCCCCTCTCACTTGGTCTGGTTTCTTCTGCTATAGGTTCTTTCTGCTATAGGTCTCCATGGGGCTATGGGACTCTATAGGGCTATACGGGCTATGGGTCTCTCTACTGTGACCTCACCCTCCATGGGACCCCTTGACGCTCCTCCCCACCCCCAATTATGGTGGTGGCCGGGGCACCGCCCCTCCTCCTATTGGCTGTGGAGCAGAGGGTGGGGTTATGGGACTGCGTGAGGTGTGGGGCCAAGGAATGCTATGTGGCTGCTATGGGGTGTTGTGGGGAAGCAGTCTGCATGTGCTATGGGGGCTGGGGGAGGTGTAGGACACTATTGGGGCTAGGGACCATGGGGAGGTGTGGGCAGGGGCCTGGCGCAGTGCCATGTACCTCCCCTCCCCCACCGCTGCCCCTCCCCCACAGGCTGCCCCCAAGGAGCAGGGCTACCATGACAGGGGGCAGGGATGGATGTGGGTGGGCAGAGCCTGACAGGACTGGGCAGAGAGGGTGTGGGGCATTGGGACCCATAGAGCCCCATAGAGCACAGGGATCCCCACAGAGCCCCATAGAGACCCATAGAGTCTGATCACATAATCACAGGATTGTAGGGGTTGGAATAGACCTCCGGAGACCATGTTAGGCCACCCCACTACAGCAGTTCTGTACAGCAAGCTGCTCAGCTCTGGGCAATGCACCTCAGGGTCCCATTGTCATTCTTGGCTACCAACGCACGCTGCTGGCTCATGACCACCCTGCTGGACACCAGGACACCCAGGTCATTCTCTGTAGAGCTCCTCTCCAGCAGGTCATTCCCTAACCTACACTGATGTGTGCGGTTCTTTGTGCCAGTTCGGCAGACATTTCTGTTTGTACAACACCACAAAAACACATCAAATAAGTGATGCACATACAGTGGGTTCCAGAGACAACAGAGATGCTGTCACAGTCTAAGGCCTTTTATTTCCTTGGCGGGATCCCTGAGGTCTTCTAAGGTGTTTCTTGCCCCTAGAAGAGGCCCGGAGAGACCCAGAGACATCCTCTTTACTCAGATGCATCTCTGCAGGAACCTGCACTAGCTCAGGTACTGCTGCCTCCTGTAACAGAGGCTCTAGAAACAGACACACACAGGCATTAGGTATGGGGGCACAGGGGATGTGGGAAGACAGGACTCAGGACCTGACACTAGGGGAACATGGGACACAAGAGGCCCTGGGAATAAGGAGGGGATATGAGCGAGCAGAGGTCAGACACTAAAGCTGGGGGGACATTCAAACAGGGCACAGAGGGTGACAGAAGCTACAGCTTGACACCAATAGCAAGGAAGTGCCTGGGAGCACAGAGCAGGAGAGACAGGGTAAGAACCTGGCACAGGGCATAGCAGAGTCTGGGAACACAAGGGACATGCGTCACCAGGAACACAGCAAGACATGGAGAAGGCAGGGCTCAAGACAAAGCTGCTGATGGACACAAAAAAAGGCCATAGAAGAACCATGGGAATGAAGCAATGTATGGGCTGTTCTTGGGAGCTCCCAAGGCCACCCATAGTCTTGGGCAGCCTTCCAGACTTCTCCCAGAACCTCACAACCCTAAGGAGTTTCCTTGATCCTTCTGCATGCTGTAGTGCTTCACAAGGGCCTCATCATAATCATAACCACAAGCTGTCCCTTTAATCCCACCAGACCACTGGGACCACTGTGCGCCCCCAGCAACCCATGGGCCTGCCAATACCCTCCCCATGATCTTTCAGCCCCCTGAGACTCTAGGGTATAACCCAGATATGAGGGTGCCCCTCCACTTACCCTATGATCCCTTTAATTACCCTGTACTCCCCTAGACCTGAAATCCCAGCATTTCCCTCATAACCCCTCAGCCAGGGGGATCCCACCTGTGTTGGGATTCCCAGCAGTCTCTCCTTGCTCTTCGGGGAGGGTGGTAGGCATCTCTCCCTCTGGGCCATGCTCAGGGCTATCCAAATAAACCAGGGTCAAGTCAAGGCAAGCCTGGGCTCAGGGTAGAAGACAGACAGTGGAATCAGGGCAGGCCTCACCTCCATTGTACATTTACTTTCAACAGTGCTGAGCTCACCTGAGGCGTAAGGACGTAGGCATAAAGCTTAGCGTGCCGAAGGACAGTTCCAAAGAGGTGGGCTGCGATGCGGGCAACCTGGGTCAGCCCAAATACAGCCACGCTGACCGGAGGATGCTACAGCAGATGGCACCGTGGCAGCAGCAGGCAAGATAAAGTCAGTGGCTGGGAAGCGTGCAGAGGGTGTGGGAGAGGAGGGGAGGGTGTAGAGCACAAGGAACATGCAGGTTCTGGTGAGGCTGCAGGAAGTGTGCAAGAGTGTGATGGCTCAATCAAGTACAAGGCAAAAGTGTGTAGAACATGAAGGCACCAACAGGAATGCCAGGAGTGCTGGGGACATAAGTAAGCAAATGGAAAGCATGCATGGAACACAGGAAACCCTACAAGTGTGTGGGGAGAATGTGAGGACCATGCAGGCTTCAGTAAGCATAGATGGAGTGTGTCAATGCCAATAACTTCATGAGACATATTTAGATTGCTGTGAGGATGCTGGGAAACATGGGGAGCGTGCAGGGAGCTTGCTGGTACCACTGAGCATGCAAGGGTTGTGTAAGGAGCACCTGGGGACCAATAAGCGTGTGAGGGGTGAAGACTCACATGCACAGCATGGCACAGCAGCAGCTCACTGAGGTAGGCATAGCACTCCTCCACATCAGGCAGGGGTGTCTCTGGGGTTGGGGCAGTCAGTGGTGAGTGAGACCTTTGCAGTTCTGTGCCCCCCCCCACCCCCTCCTGGCCCTGCACTCACGGGTGCACATGGAGATGGCACAACGCACAATGCCCAGCAGGGCCGAGAGTGGCCCTGGGGACAGCTCTAACTCCTGGCCCAGTTCCACAGCCGCCTCATAGGCATCCAGAAGGACAGGGGGACCTGGCAGAACCTCTGCCAGTACACTGGAAGAAAAGGCATACCGTTAGAGGGCCAGACAGGGACAGCGGGAGGGACATGGACATGAAAGGGACAACTTGGGACAACACAGCAGGGAAACCAAAAGGGACCAGAACATCCTTCAGAGATGCAGTGTGGGCACTTTCAGGGGGAGGAACAGTGATACACTGGGACACTCCAAGAGGTGGGATACAGTGGTAACAGCCTATGGGGAGGACACAGACACCTAGAGGGCTGTGAAGGAGAACAGCAACACCAGTAAGAGATATGGGGGCGTCTTAGGAGGGGACATATGCACCCAGGACTGGGTTCTGAGGTGTCTTCAGTGGGACACTGGGACTGACAAGAGAACCAGGATACCACATAGATGAGAGGAAGACTACAAGAACATAATGGTGAATGGTGTTAATCCAGTGACATCCCTGGGTATCCTGAGGTAAAGAACCAGAGTTGTCTTAGTGGTCTCAGGTATGGTTTTTTTTTTAGGGATTCCCAGAGGCATTCTTCAGGTGTCCCACGCATGCCTAGAGCATGTTCTGGGGTTGTCCCCCAAATGTCTGGAATTTCCACAATGTCCCAGTAAGTTCCCAGCATGCCTTACAGGGCCCGAGGTGCTCCAGAATGGTTCTACAGTGTCTCCAGGGTGCCCTGTTCTTGTTCTGGTGGCTGAGCCCCCAGGTACTTTTTCTCCTGGGTGTCTCAAGTGAGCCAGGGTAGCCCAGGGTGCTCTAGAGTGTCCTAGGCATCCAAGACCCCTACAGACAACTCTGCCCCCTCACTTACGCACGTCGATCCTGCAGGGTTGGGGCTGCCTGAAGTCGCTCCACGGCCCCTACATCCAGGTCTGTCCTGCAGAGAGAGCTAAACTAGGGAATGGCGGGGAGGAGAGGACAAGGGACATGGGGACAGATAGAGACAGTGGAATGTGAGGGAGAAAGAAGACAGCTGGGGATGTGGGTATTCAGATATGCAGTTGGGAACCCACTGACCTGAACAGTCCTGAGAGGAAGAATAAGGGACAGAAAGGAGGAAGGGGCAACTGTGGACAGCTGACAATAGGAGACCTGAGCGTGGCTGGGGACTAGAGGGTAAAGCAGATCCAGGATGGATATTTCAGAATAGGGCCATACTCACCACAGACAGATCCTGCTTTCACAGCTGTCAGGCTGGGACAAAAGGAGCAGAGCCGTGAGCATAGCCACTGTCAAAGCCACTGCCCAACCCCAAGCCCAGGAACGAGGAAGCTGTAGCACTGCCCCCCTGCATGGCCAGCACCACCCGCAGTAGGGATGGGAATATGACATCTCCAATCCAACTGGCAGAGCCATCGCTGTCACAGCCCCGGGGAAAGGTGCAGCCCCAACCCGCTGAGCAGGGCCACTTCCATGCCCACACTTCGGCACGGGGACAGGGTGCCTCCGAGCTGCCAGCGGGGCCACAGCTGTCCTCAGCACCGGGGCCTCTCCAGCCTCAGCACACCTACCTCAGACCCCGACCCTGAGGACACGGTTAGGTCCCAAACCGCTGGCGGGACCTTACTGTCCATCACCTGCAACCACGGCCTGCGGGCCGCACTACGGCTACGATGGCGACACAACACAGGCCGGTGTTGCCTGCCCTCTGCAGACGGGGGCACGGCCCCGGCCGCCCTGAGCCGCTCTCTGGTCCCTACCGTTGCTATGGTTGCCATCGCACCGCCGCGCCAGAGGAGACAGGCAATTGGCAGGAGGCTTGCTGCAAGGTGTAGAAAGCGATGGCCAATCAGAAAAGCTCTCACTGCCCTCCTACAGCGGTTGGAGAAAGGACGCCAGCCAATCCCCATTGTCATCCTTCCGAGACTGCAGAGATTCTAACCAATTACAGAGTGACTTCTTAGCAGCACCCTTGTTCCAGTCCTCCATTCCACTTCCTGGAGCAGCAGCCAATCAGAGCGCGCAGCCACGGCTGGCCCCAGCCATCCTTTCATAGAATCAGTCATGGAATTATTCAGGTTGGAAAGGACCTCAAAGATCTTCAAGTCCAACCGCAGCCTAAGCATAGTACCCTAATTCTAACAACCCTCCGCTAAATCATATCTCCGAGCACCACATCCAAACGGCTCTTAAACGCATCCAGGAACAGTGACTCAACTTTTTTTTCCCCGTGACTTGGAGATGCTGAACAGAGGAGCTGAGGGGTCTTCATCTACCATCATTGCTTATGAGGAATAACAAGCACCACAGATATGAGGAGGCCAATTAACAAAACCAGTAGGTGCATTCATGATACATGCTCATCTAAAAATTCTCTCTCTTTGGAAGATGATGGAGTATCACTGGTATCCATAATAGAAAGAGGCAAATGTAAGACTGCAAGGCCATGAGATGTGCTTTCATTTGGTTACCTGGCCAAAGAGCTAGGAGATGGACTAGCCTGTTAGATCAAGCATAACATGCATATACTCACATCCCACACACACCAGATTTGATGGCATTGAGCTCATGTGGCATCATGGAAAGATGCTTTCTCTTTATTTCCTCAAAGCTTGCCAGATTGTGTCACTTTTAATCTTATTAGAAGTGGAGTAGAAGGCAGAAAGAAAACGGCATTGAAACTTGGCCACACAATATTAAGTGGTACTTGAAACAATTCAGCCATTCTTCTGGTGAGTCTCTCTTCCACCAGTCTTAACCTTACTCTTTCCTCTACCTCTCTTTTCTTCTTCAGCTTCTCTTCCATTTTTGCAAACAGTGTTCTTCTTGCGTCCTGCAGTGCCTGCAGATGGAACTGTCTGAATGGTACTCTTCTCTGAAAATAAATAAAAAAACAAAGTGAGCTTTGCTTTTTTGGGGACAATAAACTGGGTATAAGATTTGAGAATATTCCTATTTTGGCCCAAGTACATTGTTAACAGACAACTCTCAGTCCGCTATTTGTACCTACTTACATACCTATAAACTTCCCAGCACACTGACCACATGCAACTGATGCCCGCTGCTTCTTGTAAGCATTGTAGAAACTGCTAAACCTGCTACTAATGCTGCTGATTACTTCAGGACTTAGTTAAACATTGAGATTTCCTCACAGGGTACAAAGTAAATGCTAATTGTATTATCCCACAGTTAAAAGCACAGGAAGTAGAAAAAGGGAGAAGAAATCAGAGGCTCTTGGAGCAACAGGCTGAAGAGCTCAAACTGATGCAAGTTAGGGAAATTCTCGAGTCTGTCCAGGTTAGGGAATTTCACATCTTTTTATATTGGAGAGAAGAAACAAAACAAACAAACAAACAAAAATGAATCAGAAAGGAACACAGTGCTTGAGAAGAAAAGTGTTTTTATTAGTGATGCTGCAGTCCTTCCACCTAAGTGAGCTTCTATGTTCTAATCATCACTGTTTCTTAACACGGACTTGGGACAAACACATTTTAAAATATAGCTGTAATTCTCCCATCAAAATGATCATTAATTGACTCAAGTTCATACTGAGAGTGGTCACAGCCATAGGTAAGGCTGTCACACTCTCTTTAGCACCAGTAGAACAGTGTGTAAAGGCACTTCGGGATACACGGGGAATGGACTACACTGTCAATGATTAAAGGGGATGATACTCTTCTACATAAATCTACACATTATTGTGAGAAAAATACTGAACAGCTGTGTGCAATGAGGTCTATTTGGTTGGGCATTTGAGTGAACACCTTTACCAAATGTTTAAGAATTGTTATATGTATTAAAATTTAAGTTTTTTTGTTTTTAAGAATGAATTTTAGCTACTCTGTGAGGTATGAGAGGGTTGTTTTGCTTTGTTTAATTTCAGTTATAATGTCTTGGACAATTAAAATAAGCCCTCCAAACAAAACATTATTGGGCAAGTTGAAAAAAGTTGAAATAATTTTCTGGATCTTATGCTCCTTTTCTTGATGGGGAAAATAACAAGTTCACTAGAGAGTTCTTGCTCCTCTACTTCCTGAAAATGTCATGTGCTGTTGGATGGATTAGGACTGGTCTGTACAGCACCAGGATCCACCTACCAAACTGGGGGCAGTATGCTTTGCAACTGTTTTTCTGCATCTCTTTCACAACATTTTTTAACAGTAGTTATTCAGGCATAAATGGTTCTGGTGTGTGGTACTTCACTGATTGGAGTAAGTAGCATTCCATTCTCTTGCTTTGACTGTCTCATTTTGTTTGCCAAGTTATGCCTCTATCTTAGAAAAACTGCTAAAAGATATTCAGAGCCCCATCATGGTAAGCACATCCATTTGATATTATTTATCTCTAGTACAAAGGTTTTACCTGTATCCAGACTACTTAAAAGTCTCATCTCAGACAGCCACTAAAAGACAGATCAGTCACAGGATGACAGTTGTTCTGTATTTATCCCCATTCACTCAGTGTGAGCATCTGATAAGGTAGTACAATTTCATATATACAGATATAGATAATGAACTCATCTCTGGCCTCCCTGGAGGTGCCCTAGGCCATGTATGGGCCCTGGGCAGCCTGAGCTGCTGGGGGGCAGCCAGCCCACGGCACAGGAGTTGGAGCTGGGTGTTCTGTGAGGTCCCCTCCAACCCAACCACCCCATGATTCTGTGCTAGTCTTCTACTGCTTCTGTTGTGGGTTTGTGTCAGTCTTAAAGCTGGTGGTTTTCCAAAACATTCAAGTGAATGAAATGAACCTTCTTATTTAAATTTCATCATAAAATGCATTTGAATAGTTCATTCAAAGGAAGGCATGTCCAGGTTATTACAAACATTGCTGATACAGCAATGGTGGTTGAACCTACTCAGCAATCCTGAGCACTCAAGACTGTGTCGTTCATTCCAGGATTTCCTTCTGCAAGCCTCACTGCAGGTGAAGACCTCATAACAACGTTTGCAGGGTGACAGCTGGACACCAACAGAACGTCCGCACTGATAGCAGTATTTAAAGATGGGCAGCCTGGAACAAAGGTAGTTGTCAAACGAAGTACATTATTGTTCTTTTTACCCTCATTCCTGATGATTATTCTGAATTTGGAATACAAAACAAAGAGTACTTGGACTAAGGGTGCTAGCGGGACTGGGAAGCAGACTGTTAGATCTAACTGCAAGCTGCGCTCTGTTCTTACAGGTTTTGTTAAGAATTCAGGAACTCTTTACAGCACAGAACTCCTTAGCATGCCCTGTCCAAGCCAAAGGCTATTGATGCAAAACCTTTCATTCTTGTGATACAATTGTTATTTTCTTAAAAGCTAAGATACATCTGAATACTTCATAGCTTTCACAGGCAATACTGAATAAATTTTATATGCTACCAAATTATTATAGCCTTCCAGCTGTGTGATAGTCTCTATTAAATACATTGCTTTACCCTGCACAGCCGCAAGCAGGTTGCACTGAGACTTCACCTCTGTCTCTAAGTCACTGCTGAGGTCTATTTTTAAAATCTTTGTGTGCTACTTTAACCTTCCAGATTTTCTGTTAGTTCATTTTGTCACAGATGTCCAACCTGCTGGCTTGCCTGGGCCACACTGAGTGAAGAGGAATTGTTTGGGGTCACGTATAAAATACAAAGCTTGCTCCAAAAGTAATGCCTCCGATTTATTTTTATGGAGTCTGCAATAGCTACAATGAGCACAGTAACAGTGTTTGGTAGAGCAAATTATCAGCTACAAAACACAAATTTTCAACATAGTCACTGTATTAGCTCTGGGTTTTCACCAGTGGTGAACTGGCAGAGGTGACCACTGCCGCTGTCACCACTGCTGAAATGCAACACCCACCCCTCGCTGTGCTCACATCCCCTCTTTGATCTCCATCAGCATTCACAAATGTCAATGAATGGCATCCACTGGCATTTTTTCTGCACGGAGGAATTCAATTCCATATATTTGCTCCATGTCATGCACCGTTCTGTCACACCACCCCTCTGCTGCCATCTGTCACACAGCAACAACACATAATGGGATATTGGTGGGAAGGGTCGGCCTCTGCTGCCATCCCACCAACATCTGTTTCTGGCACAGTGGGAAAACATAAAACAGGAGGCAGCACTTTCGGAGCAGCCCTCATACATAATCTAAACTATATAAGCAACAAAACTTTTTAAATATATATATATATTTTAATTAAAACATAAAAAAGAGAAAGCTACAAAGCCATAAAACCAGTGGGATATGCGATCTTGTTTTTCTGAAACTAACATCAGTCTGGTTCAATGGCAGTGGCTGCAGTTCTCAGTAAGCACTCTTGGTCATCAGAGATTTTTAACCTAATTTTACTCTTCCTTTCACCCTTGAGAACAGCTGTTCACATGAGTATGTACTGCCAAAAAGCAATGACGTGAATAAGGCTGACTGTGAAGTTTGAAGGGGGTTTTTCTCTCTGGTAAGAGAGAGGGCTTATAACATTCTGGTAATGAGATGTGATCAGATTTTTTCTTTTCTGCTGAATATCTGATTACAAATCTACACATTCTATTTTAAAATCTGCATGTCATGTATTCATGTCAACTGAAAATGGAGTTGCAAATATACCAAAAAAAGAATTGATGTTTTTTCTTGGTGGTCTTGAAACCTCCTCTCAAAAGCATGGCTGCATATTTCGTAGCATTTGTGTGGTACTCTATGGTACTGATGCCACGAGTCAGTTTAAAACATGCAGATACACTGCTTCCCACAAGATGACTGAATATTATGCTGACTTTTGTGGTGGAGTCTGAAGGTGAAGTGATGTGATCAGGACAGAGAAAGAAGGTAACTGCAGCTCATAAGACTGGATAGATGAGCAGAAAATTATAAAAGACAAAAATGGCAGTGTGTGGAAAATATCAGGCCTTGTTATTTTGGACTAAGAACAGTAAATACTTGTGTGCGTATCTCTGTCCTACCTCCCCTGTTCCTCATGATGGTTCCTCTCTTTTTTCTTTGAAGCATGTACATGAATGGCTGAATCCACTACAACAATAACATAACAGAGAGGAGAGCAAAAATCAGTGTTCCAACTAGAGAAATAGAATATTAGTCAAAATCAGCCTTCATTAAAAATTTGGCGCACCACACACTATTAGGTGAACTGTCTACTGCATAAATCTTGAAGATACTGAATACAATGCATCTTCTGTCAATGAATCATAGAATCATTTAAGTTGGAAGATCATCAAGTCCAACCATCCACTTAAACTACTAAGTCCATCACTAACCCATGTCCTAAAACATTACAGCACTTCTCTTAATACCTCCAGGCACAGTGACTCCACCACTTCCTCCGGCAGCCTGTTCCAACACCTGATAACCCATTACGTGGAGAAATTCTTCCTTATATCTCACTTAAACCAACCCTGGCACAACTTGAGCCTATTTCCTTTGTGTCCTACCACTTACTGTGTGGGAAAAAGAGATCAACCCCACCTTGCCACAACCTCCTTTCATGGAGCTATAGAGAGCTATAAGGTCTCCCCTGAGCCTCCTCTTCTCCAAACTGTCCCATTCCAGTTCTCAGCCATTCCCTCTACAACTGTGCTCCAGAGCTCTCACAGCTCCATTGCCTGTCTCTGGACATGCCCCAGGACCTCAATGTCTTTCCTGTAGTGAGGGGCCCAAAACTGAACAAAGTACTGAAGGCACAGCCTCACCAGTGCTGAGTATGGAGGACACCTGGGCACACTGCTGTCTCGCGTTCAGCCCCAGATCCTTTTCCTCCACACAACTTTCCAACCACTCTGCCCCATGCCTGTAGCAATGCATGGGGTTGTTGTGGCCAAAGTGCAGGACCCAACACTTGGTCTTGTTGAAGTTCATCCCACTTGCCTCAGCCCAGCAATCAGCCTGTCCAGATCTCCATGTAGGGCCTTCCCTGCAAAGTTTGTTACTGCAAAGTTAACAATCTGATATTCAGATGTCACTTTTCAAGTGTGATGCATCTACGTCAAAGGCTGGGATCAGGAGATCTAGATTCTAAGCCTCAGGAAACATTTGAGAACTACTAAGGAAGACCACTCAGATCATCTTAATATGTTCACTGTCACTACTCTAATTAATACATTAATTAGAGCATTAGAACAAAAGAGATGCTAGGAAAGCAAGCTCCTTCAATCACTCATTAATCAATGGTAATAGATGTTCAATAGGAATTTAACAGGTAGCAACAGACAGGCACTAAGCTCATATTGAAACTTCTTCCTCCATGCCTTTTTTGTTCCCTTTGGTGTTTGCAGGAACCTCAACGTCTCCTTATCGAATATGTAAGAACAGTTTTTACCGAGTTCCTTTTTCAGACAGCAAAACTGGAATTATAACAGAAAATTCCTCTTCACACCTGTTGATGCTACCCTTTATCTTGAAATACTATTAAAGCTTGAACTAACATTTCTTGGATCTTCTCAGCTCTTCTCGATCCCACTCTTTCTCTTTCAGAATGACATGCTCACGGAGCTTTGCTGTAATGTGCTCTAGCAGCGACTGGCGTGTTTGATAAACTTCCTGCTCAGATGCTGACAGCATGTGGTACGGTGTGTTGGCAATTCTCCTATCCTGAAATTATATGAGTTAATGGTATGAGTTAATCCACTTAAGTATGGGAGCATTAAACCTAATGCAGTTTTCTCAAAGTTAAACCAACCCATTCCAAAAGCACAGCACTGTCCATAATAGGTCCTGGCTTGGAGCTCCACCTGTGATAAGGAGCTCCATGTCCAGGTCTGAAGTTCTGGTTGTCGTGCTTATCAGTTTGTGAGTGCTCAGTAAAAGAGTTTAGTCCACTAAAAAAGTTTTCAAATGTTTCCTTAAGGTGGAAGCTGCCCTCATCTTGTAGAGCTCCTCTCCCAGCAGCTGTAAAAGCACTGAGACGCTTCCTGGAAATGGAAAGACATCTAGAGGGCACTGCTTGCCCACTGTTACGTTTCTACATAAGAAA
>PPHD01021157.1:0-13358 GCA_002909625.1 Bambusicola thoracicus | reverse complement strand
TTTTTTTTTTAAAAAAAAAAAAAAAGAGAGAGGAAATGTAAAAAGAGGAAAGACAACATCATTTAAGGAACACAGGGAAACCGCAGTTCTGGCATGTGACATTCAGATCTGTATGAGCATATATGAAGAATTACAGCTGAAACTGTGTGGTAACTTCAAACTAGATAAACAAGTTAACTGGGCCTTAGGAATCCTCAAAAATCTGTGTAAAAAATACAAGTGTTCTGGGAAGCTCTGACTACTACCTACACTTGAAGTACAGACACTTCAGAAGCAAAAGAAATGTTACAAGATGCTTTGGTTACTACTAGGTGACGTGAACATTTTCCAGCAAGTTAATACAAGTGAAAATAAGAATGGATATCTGAATATTTGTTGCTACTTTGATGTTATGAGAGGATTTCTTCTGATGTTAGATGGAACAATTCTATTAGAGCCAGGGCTGTTCTGAGAGCTATTTATCAGGAGCTCTGAGGCACCTTTGGTGTGACAGGTGGTGCGCTGAACCCTGACAGGAGATGTACTTTGTGAAGCAATAGTGATGCTGATTTTGAAATCATTCTAGGAAGAAAAGGAGTAGAAAAGATGTGTGGTTTGGAACCAACGTTATATTTTTTTATTGACAAAGCAGGAGTATTGCTTATAGACACTGCTCAAGGCAGGTGTTTAACAATAGGAGTGTGCCCTTATCTGATCCTCCATGCCATATCCTTGGGAAGATAGATTGGAGAAATATATGAAGGCATAGCAAATGTCTTACATGGACTAGTATGACTTGCTCAGAAGAGTAATAGAGCCTTTTCTTATGCAATGACCCAAGGCAACAGGAAACTCCTGGGTGATTGTTCTTTTGTAGCATAATTGCTGGCTCACCTCTACTAAAATTTGTACTCTACAGCAAGGTGATCTTCTGTAGCGCTGTAGCAGGTGGTTAAGATTCTTGCAAAACAACATCTTAGATATGGGAAGTTTCATGATAACTTCATTAAAAGCAGAAGTTTGGGGGTATGTAGGAGAACTGTGAATCCGGTGGATTGACTTGGACTGCATCTATAAGCTGAAAATTGCCAAAAATACAATCCAGATCTTATTGTGGGACAAGGAGACAGCCTGCCTTGTCTGTCACCTGCCAATTTCTGATTTGAATTTTGAAGCTTGCCAGTGATTGTTGTCTGCATTGTCAGTGGTCTTAATCTGCCATAACATCATGTCCCACTTCCTTGCGCACTAAATATAAGAAGGACATTTGAATGTATTATCAGCCAAAGGATAGGCTTATAGTGTTCGTCCGTGCATACCTCTTTTCTCCTTTTGAACAATCTTCCTCAGAAATCTGGTCAATTGAGCCTATAGACTAATAACGTCTTTGGTCACTCTTAGAATAAGTGATTCAGTACTGCCAGTTAAAACAGCTAATGCATGTGAAATTTTAGCTTTTTGAAAGACGTGCAAGTGGTCAAACATATTGTAAAAAATCTTTCAAATGAGAATAGTTACATCTGGATTAACAATGAGAAATATAAATGGAAGCATCCATTATTTCTGTTTACAACCTATGAATGCTTGTTCCTAGTACTCAACAAATTTTTATATAAACATAAATTGCCAGAACATTTGCTGATGAAAATCGTAGAAGGAGAGTCACGAGAGAGTTGAAGAGTTCATAGGCTTCTCTGGGTTGCAGAAACAGCTCTAATGTTCCACTTACAGCCGAAATGGGACAGCATGAGAGCATGACCTCTTGATACACTCTCTGATTCTCACCAGGAATTAACCATTTTAACTGCTTGCAGTTTACCACTGAGAGGAAGAGACTGGTGCTTTTCTTTTGCATAAGATAAGTACATTTACAAGCCTTATTGACCAGAGTCAATAAAATTTATGAGCTGAGGTGGTTGTGCGTATGCATATTAAATTACTTGTGTAATTTCTTAAACTGGTACTGGATAAAATTCCCCCATTAGTACTTTGTTTTCAGAATGTGTAACACTGCAGTGATCTAAGAGTTGTTTGTTTAGTTTTTGTCTGTTTCTAAAAGTGTTGTACAGGTTAAGAAATAGAGAAAATCCAACTCCTAAAGTTTTCACTAGCTTTACTTCCTGATATGGCAATAATTATCCTAGTCAATAAGTTGTTCATTCTGTATTAAAGGGGTTCTTTACAATGCCATTGAAGGACACAATGGTAGAGAAGTATGAAGATGGGCATGCTTTCTGTTCTTTCATTTGATAAAACTTGCTTTATCTTCCTAAGAAAAATGAATATTTTATGACATACACGAAGCATTGCTGCATTTGCATTACCTCAAAGTCTTTGTGGTGGAATAGTATATTTTAAACAAATAATTTTCCTCTATCTGCACAAAGTGTGTATACTTTGCAGTTTTGTCAACTAAGTTGGGAGCTAACCAACCTAACACTCCTTCAAAATACTACAAGCAGAAACAGCGCAGCAGGAAGTGGTATTTGTGATTCAGTGAATAGCACCTTGCCCACTGAGTCAGAGTTGAGCCAATGTCCAAAAGTGTTGCTAGAGTGTTGAGTGTAAAGTCCAAGTCTTGGCCACATGTAGCCATTGGGAAACTCATTGAACTATTGACGAGAACAGGGATATTAACCACAACATCCCAGATTCCAGACAGGGATAACTGCAACTTTCCCTTGCTTACTTCAGTGGGAGAATTATTTTCTCTTTCCCTCTGAGCTTGTATGGTTTCCCTGCATTGAGCTAGACACCATCCTCCAGGGGTGTTAGAAGGCATCACAATCTCTGTCAAAACAGGATGAGTGCCACAGCACTTTCTGTGGGCACTGCTGGAAGTGCCAGGCTTTGCGCCTGCAGTTTTGCTGTCCCGTGACTTATCTCACTTGGATATTGGCTTTAGAGAGAAGCCATCACTGTAACCTGTCTGAACTTTTCAACTGGTTCAAATTAGCAACAGACGGGATGCACTGAGGCATTTGTTGTACATTTCCTGTCAGGACTCGTAACCAGTAGATGTGCAGAGTGACTCAGAACAGCCTTCTCTAAACAAAGTTTTCATTATGGATAGGACTTGAACAAACCTCGGCAAAGGTTACACTGAAGATGCTCTCCATGTATGATCTTTCCTGCTGGCTTTGTTGCTAGCTGTCCAGTACAGAATGTTCTCCACGCAGTACATTTTGTTTTTTAAATTTCATCAATATATTTAAGGAATAACTTTCAACTTTAGTATTCAAGGAAAACAAGTTCTCAGAACAGATGTCTTATCTCTTTCATCTAAATAGTTGATGCAAAGGTCTGTGGCAGCAAATTTTGGCACCTGGACTTATAAAATAATGCTAGAAGCTGCTGTGAAAGATCATAGCTTCAAATTCTACATTGACCAGCAATTGGTGCAGGTGCTGTGATCCCGT
Source organism: Bambusicola thoracicus (assembly GCA_002909625.1). Taxonomy (NCBI): domain Eukaryota; kingdom Metazoa; phylum Chordata; class Aves; order Galliformes; family Phasianidae; genus Bambusicola; species Bambusicola thoracicus. The sequence goes on along the minus strand of PPHD01021157.1, from coordinate 9,960 downwards.
TTGTAGCTGAAGTAGTGCTTAGAATTTTGAATCTTTCACGTTTAAGTGTTTGCAGATATCCTTACATTTTTCTCCTGATTTCCTTTGATTTTTTTTTCTTTTTGTAACATCTACCTGCATTTAACTTACAAGAAATTTTGTTAAGATATTTGTTAAAGCTTGTTTTAGACCTGACGTGATTGTTACAATCACGAGTAGCTGCAGATAAATGGTTTGAAGTTTGTAGCAGGAAGACATGTTTTGGATCATTTAATTAATGACTGTAACCTGAATGTAATGCCTAACCAACTTCTGGAGTTATAGAACATAGTACTTCAGGTAGCTCAATTAGCAGGTGGATGGAGGTGGAGTCTGTCAACATGTGAGTTTCTGCACTGATGTTAGTTAATCTTTACACATTATATGTATTATCTTAGCAAGACAGTTCGTAGGAGAGATGCCATCTGTTGCAGAGAAAGGGACATGAAGTGCAAAACTAGGTTCCCTGGGCACAGTAGAACTGACTGAACATCTGCTGGAACTGGGCTTGCAGGTTCAAGCCCCTTTGTTGTTCAAGGAGTAAATCATTCCATCAGAATGAGGAATAGGATATTACTCAATATGAGGAACAGTGGCAAGGTTTCACTGTGAAATGTGATCCTCGTGATCTAGAAGTTCTCATGGTATCAAAGAATGTACTGATCACACGCAGCACATCAGTTCATCCTGGTCTCTCATCTTCCCCTTCCTTTATCTTTTCTCCACCCTCCAAGACAAACTTTTCCCTTGATCATGAAGGAAGTGAGGGAGCCTGGATGTTACCTCAGGAGAGAAAACTGGAGGAAGGGCTGGGTCCCTTAGTCAAGCAAGAGGGAGGAGAAGGAAATGGTCATTGAAAAATAAAGTTCTAAATAAAGGACCTTGGGCTAAAAATAGGTTGAAAGACTTGTAAAGAAATGAGGAAAGGAAACAATATAGGCAAAGCAATTTAATCAGGTGCAATTAGTTATAGCTTTCAAAGTTTGTGCCCTGTATGAGACCAACTGCCAGCATCATAATGTAGAGCATCAGTTCACTCCGTGTCCTCAACCACTATGAAATTACTTGTTTATTTCCCCCCTGCAGCCCACCTATGGGGCTTACTGGTTGACTGCAATTCCATGTTGATCTGAATCCTTACCGATGCCTTTGTCTGTCATATCCTGGCTATTGCAGCATATATCTTGTGGCTTTTCTCTCTTCCTCAGATGTGATGATTTATGCTGTCTTACATTCTAACTGTTCAGGAAAAAAAACATCGCAAATGAAGAAGTGGATTGGGTCATATCCAGTTACGATATTGATGTACGTTGTCTCTGCAGAACAATCAAACAAAAAAAAAGTAGCTGTTGGTCTTTGTATTGAGCAAACAAGCAAATGTGTTTCATTTTAATTCATTGTAAATTGAGCAGTTTTTCATTCTATTTTTAAAATTTTGCTCGTTTTAATTTTTGCTTTTCGGATATTTTTCAACTACTGCCTGCAGTTCCATGAGCGACTGTAGAAGACATACAATGCATTTGTGAGCATTTTAGTACACTGCTTTCCATTTTTAATGCAGAAAAGATTCAGTACAAGAAGTTAACTACTTCAAAAGCTGTTCAGTCAGAAATGCTGGTATTTTATACCCATACTATAGTAACATCTTATGTCACAGAGTTCATGTTGAGCAAGCTGGAAAAGGCTGGAAAGAGCTTCATGGGTAGCGTAGGCCTCTAGAAAGCACTATGGCTTCCTGTTAAATTTTGGTCTTTAGAACTGGGAAAATGGGAGGAAAAAAAGAAAAGGCACAACAACAACTTTGCTATTCTGAGATTTTTAAGTCGCCTATAGCCCTCCTAGATTTTGAAGAACTTTAGAGACACAGATAGCATGCTGAAACAGTTACTCATTTCAAGATGTGAGAAAGAGTTAGTAGTAGAAGACGTAGCTGAAAGGTATTATGTTTTCAAACAACAAGGCTGTTTGAATCTCTTCCAATATTAGCTTCAGGAAAATTTCTTAAAGGGAATCAGTTTTTGTTTCGTTTGCTTTTGACAAGGTACCAGTGAAAAACCAAGAAAATGAAGAGCATTGTCTCTTCCTGTACTAAATCTGGTTTATGACTAGGATTTGTCAGTGCTTACTGCACACTCCTACTTCTGAACTTCAAAGAATGGTGGACAGGCAAAACTGTTGTGTTTCTGGCTAATAATTAAAAGGGCAGGGTTATAGGTTTATTTTACCCTCTCTTTGGAAGTACCACTTGAGGATGAAGAGTCTAAAACATTATTTATTTTTGCTGTTTGAGAATTCATGAGTGTCAGTGCTACAGCTTGTGAGCGTTCACTGAGTTTTGCAATGGGACTACTCATTGATGTCTGCTGACATTTTTCTTAATTTGCTTACAATTCTCAATAGGGCATGCAAAAAGTAGGTGCTATTTCACCTAATTGGAAGAATTTTAGCTGCTCTACAGACTGGGAGACTTAAATACTGAGGAGCAACATCTATCTTACCCAAAGCTATTTTTAGGTGTATCAAGGCAATTTCCCTATTTCCTTTAGATACATAAACAAGAATACTGCATTTAGTGGAAGTAGGATGTTCGTTTCTTTCACTTCTTGAGAAAAATACTTTTTTGTTCATTATTTCTTCTCTGTTGCAAACAAAGCTTTGCTAGCAGATTCTTGCCCAGTGACAATATCCCTGTGAGGTATAATTTTCAGCTCATTCTCTGAAATCATCTATTTGATGTTGTTTGTAGGCACAAGATCACATATTTTTGTAGCTCCTGTTTGTAATGTATCTTACGAGGCATATATCCATAGACACCAGATGTAGATCTGCCATTCACAGTACCTGTCATCCAGCTAATGATGCCAATATAAGAGCATTTTACCTGTCTCTGCTTCATGCATTTGCCTTAACTTATCTGTAGAAACAGTGGGAAATAAAGTTTTACAAGGACAGATGTAGTCAAGATGGAGAGCAGGATAGAGACCTGATTCTTACTCCAGTGTTTGAGTTTTCAGCCAGAGGTTTCCCAAACTGCTGCCTGAAGTGGTCTGGGTTACTACATAGTGTAGGGTTCTCATTCTGTTAATTCCGGCTGACTCAGATTGAAATCTTTTGATGCCTAGCAGTGTGAAAGCATACAGGGCAGCTAAAATAAAGTAAAAACAGAAGATCTCAGCCATCTCCCTTCACATCTTCCTCAGACTTCAGGGGAGAAGAAAAGTAATTTTCACTCCACGCTATGTCTGTCAGAAATCAACAGGATTGCCACATATAGCAAAGACTAGAAACGTTAATTTTCTAGAAGCTGATGGAAAGAACCATATCTGTAACAGTACAGACATTCATGTAACATGCTGCACTTGCCAACTACTTTTTTGCTGTGGGTTGCTAGGGAGGTCTTGAATCTGAATGAGAGGTAGGCATATGATAACAGCCAGGAAAGAAAGGAAGGGTAAGGTAAGATCACTGTTGAAGTGAGATTCAATTGATCAGAATATTTCTGAAGAATTTGTAATCCTTTGGTTGTCTGGTATGAAAAGTCAGATAATTTGGAAGAGATTATATTAAAATATAAGAGAAGTTCATTGCCTCTTAACAGAACTTCATATATATTTATTTCCTTTTGTTTGTCCTTGTTTCAAAATAAGATGTTTTGACTCTTTCTTCAGCTTTTTTCTTCAGCAGGATTGGACTCTGTTTACAGGTTCCATTTCTGATGTTTATGAACATGGACATTCAAAACATAAGTGAAAGGGTCGATCTTTTTGACTTGAAAGTAATAGAATGTGCCAAACCTCATCAATTCTATTTGGTTTTAGAGGTGGGAAGGCAGCAATGAGCTTCCACACTGTGGGATTTTAGTTCACTCCAATTCCTTCTACTAGTAAAGTGAAATATTGTGCCTACATAATAAGTACCTTTGATTGCTTTCAAGAAGAAAACTACTTTTTTTCACAGAAGGAATTTCAAGAAGGCCTTCTATGATTTCTGTGCATCTGCTGGCCTTGAAAAGTGGCAGAATGTTCCCAACGGTGTAATTCCATCACACTTGGGAAAAATGTAATGAGGAACAAATCCATTAAGGTAGGTTAGGGCTCTTCTCTCTGTTGCACTGGAACAGTGGGAACTAAACCCATTGCCAGAGCAATCTGTTGGAAGTACACTACAATAATAAGATTTATTTATTTATTTATTTTTACTATAAAGAAAGGGTCCTAATTAACTGGTATTCCATTAAAAAAAGGAAAGTGCAGAAGGTATTTTATTATTCTATTAGGAAAACTTTGTTTTAACTCTTCAAAATGACCCAAAACTTGCAAAGGGATAGATTTCAGGGAGTTGTAGTGGTATGATCTATCAGTAAAATAACCTGTGTGTTCTCACTGCCACTCTGTAACATCTCAGAAATGACAGTGCATCCTGCTGCATGACAAGTACAGGCATTTGGTTACATCAAATTTGTACCTTCTGTGTGTAAACACGGAGGCAGAAGGCTGTTTAGTTTTGTTTAGCTTTTAAAGATTTTTAAGTTACGATAAGAATTCCCCAGCAAGCTGGGAAGAATTCCCCATGGAGCTCAGTCATAGTTGGTGTATCTCGTCCAAAACTGCAACAAACAGTTCAAATGTAAACACAGCTGAAATTAATTAAGACATCTTAGTTTCAAAAAAAGAATAAAGTTTGATCTGGCTTGTATTTTTCAAAATAGTAGATAAAAAAATTATATTTGAGTATCTACGTAACTGAAGTGACATTTCAAATGTAGAAAGATTGAAGTAGGAGTCTTCTACTTTTGTGTTAAAAATGTTAAGATAAGCAGGCTTAAGAGGCAAGGTATGTTGCTCTCATGCACCATATTCAGTTCTTGCTAGATTTGTCTTACATTGGGAAACATTAGGTCTTGATCTCTGATTCTCTGGTGCATTTCTTATCTCAAGACTGGCAAACACATGCTCTGAGCAGTGCTACCCTACCTAGTGCAGTGCCTGCCCAGTGATGCAGTAATCCAGCACCCAGGCATAAAGGTAGTTGAATGAGCTGAGTGATCATCTAAAGCACGTGTTGCTTTGTCCTATATAACTTTGGTATATCAGTCCTGAAATTAGTCAAGCTGTCCCTGCCTTTGCCATCCTGTGTGCTGAGGTGCGTGTACTGCTGGGAAGGTATGTCATAGCATTGCCTGTTGACATTGTATTGCAGGAAGCTGTTCATTGAATCAGTCACTTGGAAGCAGAAAAGCAGAGAGTATGAAAAAAATAGCTGACTGATGGAGGACTATGAATTAGTCATATTTACTATAGTATATCATATTTACAATAGGACTTATTCCTAAGATAGGTGTTTGTGGTGCTGTTCTGTAAACTGTGTGAAAGGTACTGATGACTTGCTCATTTCCTCCCTCCTCCTATCCTATTGACAGCTGTCTTACGATTCTCAGCTGTTTTCCCCAGCTGTCTCATTATGATCTATCTTTCTGATTAGCCTACAATATTTGCCCTCAAAATATCCCTGTACTGTCACAGGCACAACTGGTAAAGACTGTTAGCCCATTGACTTCCCTTTTATCAGTGCCCCCACTTCTCATGTTTTGTTTTGCCCACTCTCCTCTCTTAAGGGTATTTTGCTAGTTGTTGCAGTCATGTGGTTGTTCGTATACTTTTCTGGTCAGATAGCTTAGGGGAGTGTTGAATGTCATGTTCTGTCACTTTGCAAGAATGGGGCAAAAAGGAAGGGTATCCTTGCTTCTCTCATAGCTGTGAGCCGTTAATTTATTTGCAGTAGAGACTGACTACAAGACAGAGAAGATCAAAAATTGAAAGCCTATCCAGGCACCTTTCAGCTTTCTTTGGTAAGGCCTAGTTATTCTCCTATACCAAATTATAGAAGAACTGCAGTTTTAAAAGATTAGGAACATTTAAGATTTCCTGTGCATCTTTATTTCCATCCACATGAGATGAACACTTTTATCTAATAAAAATTCTGCAACCAAAAAGTGTAGTTCTGCAAAATAAGTATAGTAAGGATTCTTACTGCTGTTTTATAACAGTTGAATAGCTCAGGAATGACAGAAATGGCTCACATGGCCATCTGGGCTGAAAATTAAGGGACACCAGAGTTCTTGCCCCAGTGCCCAAGCAGTGTAATTCAGCTCAGAAACCAATATGCACAGATGGATTGAAGAAACTGTCATATCATTCTATGATTCTATGAATGAATAAGATCAATGAAAACTGTGATTAGAAGTATGCAGACTGCTTACTTCTTTAACTTTCAGGTATTTCAAAAACAATTTAAGCAGCTATGGCTGCAAGTTCCTGTTTATTGTTTCCCGAGGGCAGAAGACATAACCCAGGGCTCTACAAACTTAAGAGTTAACACTGATTTGGAAACAACCTATGCCATTGCCAGATATTGTGCTTGTTGCACTATGTTGTAAAAGTAAACTATTGAGTGTGTTACAGAAAGAGGCCAGCATTCCCTTTTTGTTACAAATGTATGAATATTATTGAAATAATTTGAAGAATTTCTAGAAAAATTGTAAACACTTGCCACTATTACGTGGTAGCTTGGTATCTGACTGGTCATTGGATCAATCTGGTCATTACAAATAGTGAGTCAAAATTTGTCCCCCGCTGCACCCGCACAGATCCACTGATGTCACAATTTGTGACCTTCGAACTCCCATATTTATAGCTACAAGCGAGGCAAGCAGGAAATGTAAGGATGGTGGTAACATATTCTTCACAGAAGTATTAGCCATACTAGTAAGGGCTCTGATTAGAAGAATACAATTAGCAAGAGGAAGCAGCAGCAATGCCTTGTGGCTGTAAGTAGGTTTCTGTTTTGCTTTAGGTCAACAGGAGCTTCATTTATTTTTTTCAGTAGTGAAGATGGCCAAAGATTTTCTGTCTTTTGAGATTTACTGGGAAGAGGAACATCTTGATTTCCAGTCAACTCAAAAACTGTTCTTCAAGTGGTATTTTTGGTCTTTCTCCTTAAGCACAAACTGTTTAAATTGTTTCTAGCTAGCACATCAGGTCTTGTTTTGCTGTTCAGAGGACAAGAGACAAAATGAATCCCATGTCTATAAAACTGGCATGTACAGTTAAAACATCGAGAAACCAACTTGCTGCTTTTGCTGCTCTCAGGTGTATGTGTGGGATGGAAGGAAAGTCAATGGCAGGCACTCGTGTAGCTAAAGGGATGTCTTTCCTTTGCTACCAGCTGTAGCTGTCATCTTACGCACCCCAATTCTTCTTTTGGAGGCAGCCACAAAAGCACTCACATCTGATTATCTGCAGCTCTGGCTGTGACTCATTTCCAGCTGTACCCAAGAAATGAGCTGCTCTGGTCAGTCACCTATACCACAACTGACCATGATGACATATATAATGAAGGTCTCCAGGCAAAGTCTTAGAAATTCTCCACAGTAGTCTTAAAATAAGATTGTCTTACAAGTAATCTAGACTAAAACATCACAATAAACGTATTGCCGTTTGTGCAGGATACCTGATGAGTATTGTTTACGGCTTTAGCAATCTTGTATGATGTTCCTATCATATATGTATACTGATCTAAACACCTGTATGGCACCACTGTGATTTAGAGTGGATGTAGGTATGTGAGGCAGTGAGCAGCTCAGGATGCTCCAGGCTGATACTCCCTTGCAGTTCTCACCAACTTTATAAGTGGTGCTGACTGTATTCTTTATGCATGAATGATATGAATGAATAACTTAACTGCAGCAGGGGGCTCCAGAAGTTTCAGTTATTACTGCTTACAGGTTGGTGGGGAAACAGGATATAAATTGCAAGTATTCTGGGTTCTGTTCCAGTGCATTCCTTATAGGCACCTTCAATGAAATCATCAGAGTATTAAAATGCCCAGAGGGCAGTGCCTGTTACTATTCATGCCACATTAAACCTGTTTGGTTTAATCATTTCTGTTTTTAATGGGTGCATAGGGGTAAGTCTTTTCAACTGTTAGTTTCTTTCAGAGAATATGAAGAACAGTAGCTTCCTGTGCCATGTACTACGGAGTGGTTTTGGAAAAAAACATGAAGTACAATAAACTCTTGAAATTAAGACCTTTTTGGATGGCTGTATTTCTCTGAATTCCATATCAGCCTTATCTTGGAGACTTCAGGCTTGTGATTTAATGGAAACGATAAGTACTCCTGTTTTTGTTGTTGCATACTTTACATTCTTACATTGCATTTGTTTGTTTTGTAAATACAAGCTGCTACAGGAATGCTTAATACTTATTAGTTGGCAAAATGTTTGTTTTTTCATGAAGTTTAAAATAAAGTGGCTTGTCAGTCCAAAGTATACAGTACTCCTGCAGCTCTGGGGACATTTCATTCCCTTGCATGTCTGTGGTCTCTAATGGAGTGGAAGGAGTTCTGGTCATTCATGGTAGATCAGTTTAGTTTGAGTGTGGAATAGAATTTTTAGGATTATATAAGGGGACCTCAATGTTTTTGGTCTACAGTTTAGAGTTAAATAAGTTAATGAAACTCATGGGTCATTGAAGCCTGTGTTGTGTATGGAATTAACTTATATTACAGGTGTTTGTTTGTTGTTGCTGTTTTAAACCTGGGTTCACTCCTTTTAGAGATTCTTGATTCACACTCAAGTTTGATGAAAAGTTTAACTTGTAGTATCTTAAGTTGACCACCCAAAAACATAGCCTATCAATTTTTCAGCTTATTTTTGAGAACTGTTGTGGTTGATAAGTGTTTTTCTGGTTTGGGTCCTTTGAATAACCACTGTAGAGTAGGATTTTGTTGTTTTAAACATTTTAAAAATGCATAGAAAATCTTGTTTTCAAAAAAAAGTTATGGTTCAATTAATATACAATTATCATAGCAATGTGATCTAGTTGTACATGTCCCTGTTCATTGTAGAAGAGTTGGACTAGGTGACCTTTAAAGGTCCCTTCCAACTCAAACAACTATGTGATTCTATAATTTACTGGGAGAGCAAACAAGAGACTGAGACAAGGGAAGTTTCTTTGGTTGGAGTAAGGTCATAAAACTGTAATCTGGAAAATTATCTATGGAAGTACCAAGAAGATTTCCCAAACGACTTCCTTGCCAAATGAATAGGTCAGCTGCAAAGTCTACTCTTTTATATCTCTGCTCTCTTGAAATGAATATTGCTCATATAAACCCCTGCCCAATTAATAGATTTCAGATTTATACTGAAATACTAGTAGCAATCTCCGGTCTTGAAGATTGTGTCTAGCAGAAGTAGTCTTTGCCATGGTATGGAATGGTGTTTGTTTCTGCAGAGTTCAGGAGTTTGCATTTGATTATCTAATGTATTAACTCAGTTTGTCCATCTGAGATATTAGAGTACATTAGAAGATATTTACTTTCCACTGATACTTGGCTTTGGTTTTCTAGCTGGAGTGTTTACTGGCTGCCAAAGGTAAATTCATACGCTAGTTGCTCGAGAAATGAGAGACTTGAAGCTTTAAAATTAAAAAAAAAAGAGCATAAATAGCAGTATCATTCCTTCCTGCTGTTCCCCATATTTAGCACACTATCTGTCAGTTCCTATGATTAATATCTCTGACAGATTAAAAAGTTGGAGTAATGTCGTTTGAACTTGCATCTGTCAGTAGTGACAACTGTACATTTTTCCCTGTCAGATGTTTTGTAGTTCTTACATCTTTCAAGGAAAAAGTAATCCAATTTAATTTAAGATATTAAGAAAAAACAAAACAAAAGCAACAACAGAAAAATCATCTTCCTGTGTGGAAGGCAAAGCTCAGCAGCTGGTAATATAACTGTATACTGTGAAACAGTGAATGCAATCTGTAATTTTAACTGTTCAGAATAAAGACTGCCAAAGAAAACAGAGTAGTAACTAAGGCACATTCTGGTTTGTGATGGCAGATGTGATTCAGAAAAAAAAAAAGAAAAAAGAAAAAAAAAAA
>PPHD01021156.1:0-13359 GCA_002909625.1 Bambusicola thoracicus | reverse complement strand
GATTTTATTTGCATGTAGACAATATTATCCAATTATCCACTCCAGCATTACCTTAGTCCACAAGCTTACAGTAAACAGTAAAACTTTCCTAAGCAAACATCAATTAATCTCCATAGTAAGATTTTCACCAAGTAGAGTGAGACACAGAAAGGTTTCTTTTGCATAGAGTTACAGTCAAGCATTATAATGAATTCCCATAAGGCTAGACTCCATTATTTTTAAGGCATAGATTACAATACAGACAGTACTTCAAAAATTAGCAATACACTCATGCAACTAGCAAAGCGTATCTGGTGCTGAAGTAACTTCAGTTTTATTTTGCTTATTTGCTACATCTGCTATTTTCCCTGGATTTCCTAATCATGAATTAATTAATTTTGAATTATCAGTAGAACTCTACATCTAAGTGACGCAACGTTAAGTTACAGTAATATGGACTTCTGTCTTAAAATAACTGTGTTCACGGCTGGAAATTAATTTTCTTCCTAACATTGAGAGGTCACACTCAAGAGTCATTAAAAAAGAGAAACCAATCAATGAGGCTACTTTATAATCTAGTCATTTAAAACACACACACACACATGAAAAAAACAAACAAACCAACAAAAAAAGCCCCGCACACTCCAGAAACCCCACATTTTCTGAATAGCTATGTTTCAAGTTAGTAAATACTGTCACAAGAAAACATTGTACAGATCGTTCTCTATCAGACCACCCTGCCCCAGAACTGAACAGTTCTTTCATTTGCCAGTCAATTCTACACTTCTGTATCAGTACATAGATAATTTACCATCATCCTGATCCCCCTGAGCAGTCCATGCACTTGCAGACCTCTCTGCTTTCAGCCCCATGCTCTGAGTGCTGCTGTCAGCTCAGTGGGGGAGCTCAGCTCCAGACAGCTTTCAGGCTCTGAAGCCCTCTACCACAACCACATGGCGCTCACGCATCCCCCTGCAGCAGCTAGCACCTGAGGAGCTGCTTACAGATGACAAATAATTATAACACCATTAGATTCCTGCCATCATTACTGATAAATGTTTTAGTAGAACTGTACCTGAAATCTGTAGCCGATCCTCAGTGAGGAGAAAATGAGAGAGCGAGCGTGCACGAGTGTAAGCTTTGTGGTTAAAACAACAGTACGAGCATTTTAAATACGCAAGGGAGTGGAAATCCCCTGGTGTAGCATTGAAAAGATCACGTCTAAAAATGTTTCAAAAGTGTTAGGACAGGAGCAAGCCATCTAAAAGCATTTTCCCTTGCAGCTTTGATGCACTGATTGCAGAATTTGTTATTTGGAGCGACATCATGTTATTAAGAACATTTCACACAGATTTAGTCCAGGATACAGTCTTCATATTGATAACATCACTTTCACGGAAGTGCTGAGTGGCATGTCTGAAGGGAAAACAAATGGTCAGGAGCAAGCATAGAAGGGTGGAAGGAAACCCAATGCCCAGCCCTGCCAGATCCATCCCTACACAAGGAGTCCCTGTGGACACAGGCAGGTCTGCTTGCTGCAGGAAGCTGAGGGACTGCTCATGGAGGAAATGGCACCACTGAGCTGCAGCTATCACAGGAACTCACACTGAAGGCTGCACGAACATCTTACATTTAAAACAGAACTTTCCAACTGTTATGAAAACAGATGTTTGTATTTGGATTTGTGATAACCAAAGCCGTCATACACCCTGTTTATTTCAGAGCCTGAAGTTAATTGCTTACACGGGACTCCTGGCAGCCTCCATCACTGCAGTCTCTGTGGACACCAACCTTGTTTCCCTGGACCAATACATGCTTCCCTTCCAGCAGTGCCACAGCTCCATCTTTAATCCAACTCCTTCCTTCTGCTCTGCTCTCTCCCTGGCTTCCTGGTCTCTTCTTCTTTTATTTGGTATGTTAACAAAGAAAGAGGTCAGCTTGAATACTGGTCAGCTTGTTCAGTTAAATGAGACCCTAATTAAACCAAGTAATAACAGTTTCCCTTCCTCCCCTCAAAGTAAGGCATCTTATTTTCTAGATAAGCAATAATTTTCAGTACTCCTGTTATTTAAAATACAAGCATTCAAAAAAAAAAAGCTTCTATTCTGTTTTGCAGCAAATGCCACACATGCTCTCTTTAGCCTTTTTCCTTTAATCAAGCCGACTTGCAGAGCATTTTTAATCTTGTTCAATCTCAGTCTCCCCTCCCAGGAGGATTTTAGTCTACTGCATGCTTTCCTGAACCATCCCTAAAGCCCTGCATCAGACAAATCATCACTGAAGCTGGTACAGTGCTGGCAGAGAGAAAGGCGTCTATTTGAAGGCATGCTTCTTTTTTATGGGATCAATTAAACTGATCCAAGTTGCATTTCTAGACACAGCCTGAGATCAATTCTATGTCTAAACCTTACAAAACAGAAAATACTCTTTTGTCCTTGCAACGAATTCACATCCTTAGGATATGCCTTGATCAAGCACAATGCACAATGTCTGCACAGATTGACAATGGATGAGCGAAAGAACTCCAACATGGGTTCTCCTTAAAACCATCCACTCTGGAGGCAGCACTCATCCAGCCAGTGCCATGAGGCAGCACTGCAGAGAATACAGTGTCTGTGAGCACAACTCCAGGAAGCGCCATCTGCTTCTGGGAAGCTTTGGGGAAAACCCCAAATGGAGAAGTTGAGTAGGAGCAGGATCTTCATTTTAAACAATTTCACTCTGCAGATGAGTAGAAAGCAATAGTCCAGGGTTGTTGTTCTTGGGCACCCCTCCATTTCCTGCAGTGCTAAGTGCAGTGCTGAAGACCCTGGCAGGAGGAACCAGCAAGGAGCATCAGCAAGCTTAAAGCATGCCCGACGGGATGATGAAAAAGACAGACAGGAACAGCATTTAAGGAAAGAAACAAACACACAAGAACCGCATAAAGAAACAAAAGGTACTGAAATGAAGTAACAAAAAAGCGTGGAGAACGAGGACAATCAACTATGTTTTCTTTCTTGAAGTGTACCAGAACCAAAGTGAAGTCTTCACATTTCCCAACAAATAGTACAGACCACACATGTTGCAGGACTAGGTCCAAGGGGTTACCTCTCCTTCCCCACCCCAAGGGCGCACACAATCCAGGACATCAAATGGTTTGACTTCAGTCAGTGCATCCATTAATACCTCTTCAAGGCACAAGAGAGTTTAATTTTCCATGCACTCAACCATATGTCTTGATCTCAGTGAATGATTTCATCAGCACAGATACAACAATCTCTCAATATACCCTATGGTTATCCATCCGCATTACTCAATTGAGGATAAGCTCAAATTCTGCCAAGTTTACCATGACACAGGAGATTTTGGCAGGCCACCTATTTCTTCTCAGACACTCAGTAGGTTAGAAGTGCCCTTCAGCTCAACTACAGGAATTCATGAGCTCGGTGGATTGTGCTTGATGCACATATGTGTCTGATGACATATGGACACATATTTTCTAGCCTATGATGAAGTAATTGCTATGTCAGAAACCAACTGGTATCAGTGACTTCATGACCTTGCTGCTGGGAAAGTGATGACAGTGAAGATTATCATTGATGTCTTTTCTTAAAAATGAGAAAGGGGAACAGACACATTCTTAAGAAGTCCTGATGAGATCAAACATGACACATTGGAGATTTACAGAGTTACAAACAGGTGGCAGGGCTTTCACAGGGCCCAATATCAAGAAAGATGCCATGTAAGAAGGATGCTAACACACCCAGGGTGACACTCAGTCCTTCTGCTGTTGGCACCGGTTTTAGCTTTATTGCTCCCAGCAGTGAACAACATCACTGGGCTTCTAGCCTTCAAGGTGTGTCTCAGGCATCGCCAAGGTCAGTGTTGGTAATTCCTCTGGGAAAAACTGCCATGTCATGAACTTTAATGTCAGTGACAAAGAAACAAACCAACAGACAAGTTTTTTTTGTCCTTACAGATAGCACCCAATAGTCTTGCCTGATACGTTCAATTGAATATGTGATCTGGTGACCATTTATACCCGCTGTCTCTAGGACAACATTAAGAACTGATACCTGAGATTTTGCTTTCATATTCAGAAAGGGCCACACTCCAGTTTCAAGTGCATGGATTCATTGTTGGTCTAGGGCAGAAACTCTGTGCCCAAAACCGACACATGGCCTCCGAGCAGAGGTGAAAAGCCATACCACTTACAAATGATGAGACTTCATGCATCTCATAGTGACCACTTCAAGCACACCTGCTTTGCAGATCGTTCCTCTCACTGAGGTTTGTTTAGTCACTACTGGCTTTCTGTAATAACAACTTCTCAGTATTATCTTCTGCAAAATAAGGACACAGCAGCATATGTGCCCTTAGAGAACCCCATTTGCAAATGTCAATATACGACAAATATAAACTCTCTGTAAGAGTTCCCCACAAATGCACTTAGCTACAAAGCACTGTGGGCAGTCCCATATAAAAACCACTGCAGTCTGGGGTGCTGACAGTTTCTCACACACTTATTTAATTATTGTAAAACTGAGATGTAGAGACTATGGAAATTTTTGCTGCGTTTTTATTAATGATATGCATGACTCAAGTTTCCTTACTTTCCTGAGCTGCTACACACCACGGTAAAGAGGTTAGCCTCTTTCCTGGGCTGAGGGAAGGAGGTGGAACAACTGTACCTACAACCCAAATAGAGCAGATAATGGAGGGACTAACAGTGTCAACATTAACTCTTCATGGTCACAAGCCAAGAAACTTGAGCAGGACCAGAAAATAAAAGGCTGTTCTGCAAATCAAGGCATAGACCCAAGGGGACACAGGACGTGTCAGCGTGCTGCTCCTGACAGGCCACTAAACACTGGAGAATGAAATGTCTGCATGTGTGTCATGTGTGCATCTGTGTCATGACCTGGGATCCTCAGTACAGGAAGGATGGAGAGCTGCTGGAATGGGTCCAGAGGAGGGTGTGAGGATTATGAGAGCGCTGGAGTACTTCTATGAGGAAAAGCTGAAGGAGCTGGGCTTGTTTAGCTTGGAGAAGGCTGCAGGGAGACCTCACTGCAGCCTTCCAGTACCTTAAGAGGCCTACAGGAAAGCTGAGGAGGGACTCTTTAGCAGGGAGCATAGTGATAGGACAAAGGCAACAACTTTAAACTAAAAGAAGAGAGATTTAGATTAGTTGTCAGGAAGAAATTCTTTACTTGGAGGGCAGTGAGGCACTGACAGAGCTGCCCAGAGAAGCTGCAGGTGCCCCATCCTTGGAAACATTCAAGGCCAGGTTGGATGGGTGGCCTGATCCAGTGGGAGGCGTCCCTGCCCACGGCAGGGGCTTGGAGTTGGATGGGCTTTGAGGTCCCTTCCAACACAAAGCATTCTGTGATTCTACAACCTGACCCATAGCTCTCCACTCTGAAGGCTTTGCAACAACTGTGCTCCTGTCTTCAATATAGCGTTAAGCAAGTATGCGGGTAAAATAAAGAGCTGTGTGGCTTTTGTTCTTTGCATTCATTGGAAACTCCTTTTATCAAAGTTTCCAATAGAAGCTTTCCAGTTTCAAAAGCTTTTCAGCTTTTGAAAACCTTCTCCCCTTCTGGATGTCACTTCTCATTCTCTCCAAACTCTTTAATTACTGCTTCAGTGCATCTTCCCACCACCCCTGCAGTGTCTGCGAGAGCCACAAGCTTTCTTTTCTTCCTTCCTGTCTTTACTTATCTCTCGGCAGTTAACACCTTTAGCCAAGGCTTCCTGCCAGCTGCTCACAAGTTCACCAGACTGCCGCAGGCTGTCTTCCTGCAGAAGCTGAGCTCCAGCTATCTCTTCCAGCACCCGTGCTGGGAATCATAGAACTGTTGGAGTTGGAAGGTACCCTTGAAGGCCATCCAGTCCAACTGCCCTGCAATGAACAGGGACACTTACAACTCTATCAGATGCTCAGAGCCCCTGCAGCCTGATCTTTAGCATCTCCAAGGATGGGGCATCTACTTCCTCTTTGGGCAACCTGCTCCAGTGCCTCACCACCCTGACTGTAAGATACTTCTTTATAGCCAGTCTGAGGAAGCGGACCACCTCCTGCACAGTCCCTCCTACCCACATCCAACGCAGCCAGCCCAGACTACACGTGGGCCCATTACCTTCATCATCTCTCTTGGCTTTAAAGAATTAAACCTGCACAGTTTCATCAGCTCTGTTTCCTATCTCCATATGATGCAGTATGTCTTGTGTGCTTATGCACTTGTCCACCCGCCTGCTTTCCAAACACTTTTAAAACGCAGGCAGTACTTCCTCACCCACCCAGCACCCACAGATGATTTTTCCAAGCCACAGCTCCAACCGCATCACCTCTCTGCCCATCCCTCCACTTGCTCATTACACCAGAACCACACAGAATCGTTACGGTTGGAAAAGACCGCTAGAACCATCTAGTCCATCCACCAACCATCCCCACCACGCCTGCTAACCGCGTCCCTCGGTGCCACATTTCCGCGGTTCTTTAACACCTCGAGGCACGGTGACTCCGCCACCTCCCCGGGCAGCCCTGACCTCCTTCTCCCCCTCCAGGCTCCCAGATCCACCTCTCCCACCATCCACCCCCTCCAGCACTGTGGCAGAGCTTCACGTCGGGCCAGACTGCGCGCGGGCCGCACCCGTCACCCGAAGCGCCCACCGCAGCGGGCAGCCCGCCCCCGGGAGCGGCACGGAGAGAAGCGGCCCTCCCTCCCCGCGCCTCCCGGACCCGCTCCCCGCGCCGCCTTCGCCCCCCGGGGCACCTGCCGCGCCCGGCCCGCCTCCCCGCCGCACCTGAGCCGGAGCTCGCTGCCCGCCGGGCCGGGGCGGCGGGGGGAGGCGCGGCTTCGAGCGGGGGGCAGCGCGGGCGGGGAAGCGCAAGCGCCGCCGCTTTCGGTTTCATGGCAACCCCGGGGCGGGGAGAGCCCGAGGCGGCGGGGGCTGCGGGGCGGCCCGAGGCGGGGTAGCGCGGCTGCGGCTGGAGCGGGGGGGCGGGACGGTGGCGGATGGCGCTCCTCCCCCTCCTGCCGAAATTGAGCGTATCGCTGTTATTATTCTTAGGGATGCCCCCGTTACTCGGGATTCCGCCTGTCTGAGAAGTTCACGGGAGCGCCGCTCGGAACGGCAGGCGTTACGTTTCTGTGAGTAAACGCGTATAGCGGTGAAGGAACAGATCCGTCGGATGCGGGATGGCGCTCCTGATCCCCATCCTACCGACAGACGTTTCAGCTCCCCCGGAGCGCCGCATGGTGTGCCAAGGGGCCACCGAGCAGCGGGTTGGACCTCACTGTCGCTGCAGCTCCTGGAGAGCAAAGCAGCAGGGCACGCGGAGATCCCTCATCTCGGGGTTACGTGGGTGTTGGCCCAAAAGGAGCCTTCTGCACCGGTAGCAGCGAGGCTAAAATAGTTCTGCTGCCCGGTTATTTTCATGTACAAAATCACACGTAAGCAGATTTTTTTTGAAGTTGTACTTCAGTATCTATTTTAGGATGTCTGTTATACAGCGGGGCCGGTTGCTTGTAAGTAGCATGGATACTGCTCTCTGTATGCGTCCTTCTCCCACCAGAGTATAGGCTCTTCATCCCTTATTCACCAGTAGCTCAGTTAGAATTCAAATTGTGTTAGGCTGTAATTGGGCATTAAGTGGTATTAAAGACTATATTCTTTTGTACTTCACACAGAACTCCCTGTTCTCAGAGCAGATCTCTGCCATGCCCGTGCCTGCTTCCAGTGCACCCCAAGAAAGGAAAACAGAGGTTTTTCTGCTTTAACTGTGGGGAGAGCTGGAGGCTTATCATATTTATCACAATGCCCCAAGTTCTATGCAGCACATTTTACAGTGCCCTATTTTGCAGCGTGGCTGTGACAGCTGATTATTCCCTGCTTCCTTTCTGTTTAGAAACGCAAATTGATCTGAATCCTCTCAAGAAGTTTCTCTTGGCCCTGGCTTTACTCTCATTTCTGACACCATTCCTGCTGAGCAGCAGTTCTCACTTCAGCCCATTCTCTCCCTTTATCAGCAAGAGGCTCGGCCCTGCTCTGGTCACCTTCATCCTCTTAACTTTGTAATCCTGTGCGATTCCTACTCGGGCTCCCCCATAGGTAAGCTACAGGCTCATGTTTGCTGGGGTCTGTGAACTTTCCAGAACAAGAACAAAGACAAAAACCAAAACCTAAGGACACATGCCACGGTAATTCCTTTCACTCATCGTCAACTGCGTAAGAAATTAAACTGCTGTACGATGACGTGCAATGTTTAGTGATCGATTTTATTAACGCAGGAATACCTGCTTCGCTCCATACCCATTCTGATTTAAAGTGCAACAATTAGATCTGATATTTTCGTACATCCATACTTGGCAAGCGTTGTTCTTCAGACGACGTAGTTCAAATTATGCCTTGCATTTGTAAAACCTGTCAGTTTTAGTACCGTTTTGCTTTATTAACTAAAATAAACTGTACAAAAAGCTGTAGAGTTACATTAGCTTTGAACAATGTCAGATACACGTTCTCAGCCGAACTTTAGTGTGCAAACATTTTACATTTTTTTAAAGTGACAAAATTAAGCCAACCTTGAAGTCAGAGTTCATTACTACATTACAAAAACAGGAGACGAGATATGGCAAAAGAAATTCCCCACCGAAATCAACACCGTTGTATAATTTTATTTCTAATTCTTAAAAAAATAGAAATGAATTTAGAAGAGAATCACAGTATAAGGGCCCTAACATATTAGACTATTACCAGGTACATAAAAATAGAAGACACAGATTTCTTTGAAACTTTAATCCTTTGATTAAGCAGCAAGCATATCACTCTCCAGGCAAACACTGCTTAAAACAAACCCTACCCCCAAAAACAGGACGTGCAAACCGTATGCACATACTCTGCAAAGCACACAATAAAGACATTTTGCTATGTACATACTTATTTAGTACTACAAACGCTAGGAAATCCCTACTGTGTGCTACAGTGTTTGTAAAGGAAGAAATACTACCCATCTCTGCCCCTCCCGCCCCCTTCAAATACAGCACCTTTGCCCAGTTATAGAATATTTAAACAAGATTAAACTGAATTACAATGTACTGAACAGTTTTATAGCAGTTGGTGGCGGCCAACTCTACTGCAACACCCAACATTCTGCATACTGAAGTCTATCGACGAGACAAGACAAAAATTAGCAAAGGTACAATACACACACCTGGGAGACTCAATGCTTTAAAACAAAAGTGAGAAGTACTAGAGATGTACCCTATCACTGTCAACAACTGAGATATTTATCAGATGTGGAAATGGATTTCCTATCAGTTTTAAAAACCTGTCTGGGCAGCAGCTGGATCCATATGTAGCTGTTGAGGGACACTTAGGACTCCAGAACAAAAGGTTCAGTGATCACACGTTCCTCAGCACCTGTGTTACAACGCTGCTTTTCTCGGGAGAGAGGTCATCTGATGCTCACATAGTGGCTAAGAACCTACTCTGATGCAGAAGAAAATTCCTAAGAAGGACCCTTTGTATGAGATGTCAGTGCACCGCTGAAAGCTGTACTGAAAGAAAAATCGAGCTTGATCTGAAAATATTTGTGAATTAAACCATAAAGGTGAACACTTTAATTGCAATTCAGGTCACAAATATCAATCCCTAATACTAGATTTACAAAGGTGATAGGATCTGGTGCCGTAAGAACTTCCCTTTGCACAAATGAAAAGCTTTAGCCAACTGCTAACCGATGGTCAGACCACCCCACTATCTGTGGAAAGAACAAGAGAGAGCACATTCCATTTTCAAATATAGTCTCATCTGAGTCATGGGCAAATCTAGCTAATAACAGAATGGATTTAAAAGGACTTTAAATACCAGGTATAAACAAATAATTTTCTAGAATAGCATGGCAGTTAGCAACACAATGTTTTTCAATAGCTTGACTTTTCACAGTTTCAAATGCTGGTACTGGAACTGAAGCCTGGTTTACTTGGAAGGGAGAGGTGTTTGCTTTAAAAACAAACCAACAAAAAACTACTGCTGGGCATGAATCAGGGTTTTAGACAACAAGAAAAATGTAGCAGTAAATACAGTGGAAAATAAACCCCAACCTTTTATCTCCTAAAATAGGGAAGCCATAATTAATACCCAAATGCAAGTTTTACTAGTGAATAAAACAAAACAAACCATGATAGCCGTAACCCAGCCCGCCGATCTGCCAACAATAGCAGAAATGAGACACTCATTTAACACCGGGCAGGCAGGCAGCAGAGAGCCCTATTGCTACGTTACTCTCCTACCACCCTCAGCCTCTGTACGTCCACCATGCATCCTAGGCAAGATATCAATGATCTTGTAGATAACAACTGTGAGCAGACGTTCTCAGAGGACTGAAATTCTGCTGTACTTAAATGAGAGAGGTCAGCAGAAGAACTAATTAAATGGATGGCTCTTGCTAAGCAGTTCCTCTGCTGTCATCCCCCTGGGTGCTGGCGGTTGCTGCCGCTCCCCTGCCCAGCCTACAAGAGAAAGTGCAGCGGGAAACTGGACTCCTGTTTCCAGACAGCTTCTATGACTAGAACAAACGTGAGGTTTAGTATGTTTTGTACAATAGCTCACTGAGTTTTCAGAACACTCTTGAAGAGGACTATTTAATAAGAAAGTACCTTTTTTAAACAAGAAAAAAACATTCTGGGAAAAAACATTAAGAGAAGAATCATCTACCTTTTACAATTGCAAGAAATGCTTCTACAGATATCTAAACAGGGCCAAAAATTCTGAACCTAAGGCCATTAGGTTTACTTTTTTCTCCACTAAAAAGTAAAAAATAAAACAAAAATTACACACAGAAAACCACTACATTTAAGTCTCCTACAGTATTACTTTTTCCTAGATCTGCCAGCCTACTTTCCTGTAGTTAGATGCTCGACTACAAAGAACCATAATAAAATAAATAGAGTAAAAAAATCAGTTAAACGAAATCCCGGTGTGTTGACATTTACTCATGTATGAAGTTAGCTTCCTTCGACAGTTATTCACATAGAGGAGGGCTGCGCTGTAGGCATTGTTCTTCTGTACAAGTCTTCTACAAAAAATATTTTTACACAGGTGGTCATTCACGTGGTTCCAGTACTGGTTATTACCTTGCTCCTCCGTAAGACTGGTCTGCTACCTGTGAAGGCTTGCTTTTTTCTGCTTCTTTATTTGGAAAAAGAAAAGTACCTTGATACAGTCTTTCAGATGTAGGAGTTAGCATCGGTCTGCTTTATTTCTTCAGTGCAGAGTGGACTGGGATTCTGTCTGAATTCCAATCAGTGAGGGTGGCTGCTGGCCGCTAACAGTGGTTAACACCGGCCTTGGGTTCAGACGGGGAGGCATGGAATTAGCTGGGCGGATGAGCGGTGGAGGAGGCTGATTTAGAGTTGGCCTTGGCTGAATAAATCGTGCCTGTTGTTGGAGCGGCGGAGGCTGACGGTGGAGAGCAGGAGCAGCAGGAAGCGCCGGACGCAGTAACGGGGGTGGCTGATTTAAAGTTGCTATGGGAGCGGTAGGAGCTGGAGCAGATGCCTGTGCTGGAGGTGAAGGGCCTAAACACTGAGTGGTCGGAGTGCTTTGCGCCTGCACAAAGGACAAAGACAAGATCGTGTGAAGAGCCGTCCCAGCCGGAACGCAATGCCGTTGGGGTTGCCACTGTCCACTACACAGGAAACAGCATTTAAAAAACAAAACCGAAAAACTGAGAAGTTACTGAAAAGAAATCGCCAACCAAAATATTATAGACGGCAGAACTAAAAATATCTATGAAGCAAGAGTCTTCTTTCTAGAACAAGAACTGTATTTTAACAATAAAACAGTAACGTGATCGTCACTATGAAAGGTGCGGTCCTGTTCCCAGCGGGTTAACGACATTGGCTGAAGTTCTATGCAAGCTTATCATCATTCTTTAGAATGTGGTTTGCCACTCCACACCAGTTAACCTTACATTACATCACTAAATAAAATGCTGTTCCTCAACCCATGCTTACTTATATCTGGTACACAAAACACACCTCATCTTCTTCATCAGTGCTCTTTCCTGATGGCACATTAGAAGTATTTTTTGTGTCCTCCCCTAAAGCAGAAGCATCACCATTAGAAGCCAGGGTTCCTTGTTCCGCTTCCCATTCCTGCAATACCTCCTCTAAGTTAAACCGACGCCTGTAGTTTACAAAGAAGTTCTTCACTTGGCCAACAGTCTTGTTGCCAATTACATCTGCAATAGCTTGAAAATCTTTACCATATTTGCGGACACCTGGAAGGCAAAGTAAATAACATAGCTGTGAAGGATCAGTCAGACACAGCTACGTGTGATGTATTTATAGAGAGATCCTATGGGACCTGCAAACCAAGGACTCACTAATTAGGAGGATTTCTCAATTAGGAGAAGGCCTCAATTTCCATTAAGACAAAAATATTTAATTTCATAGCTATCAACACATAAATCAAGAACTTTATTAAAAGGTCATTACCCACTCTTCTTAAAAATCCTGGCTTACTCACCAAGCCTCCCAGCCTAAAACCACAGAGATCTGGACTCTGACAAACCAAGTAAATCAGTGTGCTTGGACTAACGGCAGAAGCCCAGACTAAATTCTAGAAGGGAGAGGGGGGTAACTGAATACACGTATGTAGCTGTAACAGAGTATAGTGCTAGAAATGCCAAGTGGCAAAGGTTGACGCAGCTTTTGTAGGTTCCCTCCACACCAACTGCCCACCACCTGTGCAGTAGCGCTGAGCACAGGGGCACAGTTCTGTACGTCACCATACGCTGATTATTCCTCCACTTGTGACGCGCTGTACTGGGGCTAAAGAGTAACTGGCAAGCATTCACTGGACAAAGTTGTTTTAAAGCTTTCATTCACCATTCAAGCTGGGTAAACAAACCTGGGGCTTTGGACAACCACCTAACTGAAGGTAAACAAATACAAGCCAGTGGTATTTGTGCCTAAGACAGCCTAGCACCAGCCTCCAGGATCAAATTCTGCAGCAAGGAACAGCTGGACAAAAGATCTTTGCATTGTTCTTTTCACCTGTTCTCATGTCAATGTCAATGTGTTATTAGCACTCTGCAAGAAGACACTGCTGGTCCTTTCCAAAATACCGACAATGCTTTTTAAAGTTCTAAAGTGACATTTGCATATAATGTGGAAATAGAAAAACCAACAAAATAAAACAGAATTTTGTGGTTTAACACTAAAATTGGAATTCAAATCTGAAAATGTTGGCTCTGTTTATTTAGGGTGTTATTCTAGTTCCTCTTCTCGCCTGCTTCAGGAGAAAATCCTCACCCTAGAGCACAGTTGCGCAAAGTTTATTTTTAGTCATAAGTGGCCAGAGGTGTGGAACCTAAAGAAATAGAAC
>PPHD01021155.1:0-13360 GCA_002909625.1 Bambusicola thoracicus | reverse complement strand
AAAGAAACAAGTAACAAAAAAGCCCTAATCAAACATACTGAATAGCAATTACAATGCTTGAGAAGCATATTTATGAAGCCCACACTTACAGGTAAGTTAGGACAGCCACAATTATATCTCCTAAATTTTTGTGTACAAGGTTATGGCAAAGTAAACCACATAGAAGAAGCAGTGCTGTAATTTTATTGTAACTTTTGAGAAAAATTACAGATTGCAAGTGTTCTTCCTGTGATCTACACTGTTCATGTTTCATTATTCTAAGCAAGGACCTTGAACTGTGTACCCCTGGATGCTGGCTCAAATGCATTTTTAAAAGGTTTAGGTTTTTCCAATCTTGCACTTGCGCTGTAGACAGTCTGTGTTTAGGCACATAACAAGCTACCAGGTAGGATATTCAGAGCCACCTACACAAAATAAAGAATGGAAAATACTTACAGTAGTCCACGATGGAGAGCACATAATTGGCATTTTGATTGTGCTGAAGGGATAGCTAAGCTATTGGCTACAAGTCAGATAGGATATGTACTGAAAGCAGTCCACCCACAGCCCAGAACAAGCTAATTTACCCCAGTTCTCAGCAAGTTCGTGAGTGCACACTGTGATCCATCTTGTCATGGCTACACTGTTTTGAGCATCTCATGCAGTTTGCAAAAACTAAAGGTCTGAGAAGCACCTGGCTCCATCATCAATATAACAACTTTTCAGGGAGGTGATGATGGCAACAAGACCCCTGGATTAGATTTTGTCTCCAACAAGTACTTAGTTCTTCCCACACATCATAGCTCCATCTCTACTTTGTCAGTATTCCTCTTTTATCATGGTGCACAAAAGAGAACACACAGCATTTCAAATGCAACTTCATACACACAAAGTAAAGAAGAAATCTAAATAAATGAAAGAAACTCGAGCAAAGAAACAATATTCAAACAAAATGGTTAAAATGCATCACTATACAGTCAGGTGACTTGGAATATCACATCCTCAGAAAGCCACTCTGTAGCAGCCCACAGTAACAAAACAATCCCTTCATGCACATTTTGAATGTACAAGAAAGGATTCTGAAATTAAATGCATATTTAATCTGCGTATATCACACATCAGGTAAGAATATCAGGTTTTTATTATTTATTAGTAGTATCATCCCCATTGCAACAAGACTGTATACATACACCCTCAAATTCAATCACTTTCAGTTTCATATCCAATTACCTTCACTGGACTTGTTTCCCTTCTTATTTCATCACTTCCAGCACCGACATCATCCTGACGCCTTTCCAGTTCTGCTCTGTCCAGAAGGTTCTCTTGGACTCCATCACATCTGTCCATACCTGGGCTCAATTTACCACCTTCCTCCTGCTTTGAAAAACACAAAATGTTTACAACCAGTAAAAGTCACAGTCCAAAAACCAAAGAACATTGCACTCCATAATCTTTCTACCTGTTCTTTAGTTCAGCTTAATGAATGGAGGTAACCCAAAGACAGTTTCTTGGGGAAACCTGCTCAGATCAGTCTGCCAGGACCTTAGTAACTCTGAAACAGTTTCTATTTCTATTTCTCCAGAAATTTCTGTTTGGGTGGTTATTTCAATGGTCATCTCTCTCCCTGCAATTGGATGGTCAAATTACTCCTTCAGCTTTCCACAGATGAAGTCATTTATGGTGTAATTATCCTGAGGTGATCTAGAGACCAGAAGCTCCAGATTAGTGACCTCTCACCATACACTTTGTGCCTGTATCCTTCCTTTTATCTGGTGAGGAAAATATGATGTCTCTGTATGACCATAAATGTTAAGGAATTGAATAGGCATTGCTATTGAACAGACACATGTATACACGCTGACATCTATTAAAACATATTAGTCAGGTACCTGAGCAGTTTGGCTATATCTGTCCTTTCCTTGATGGATACTCTGTAATGGGCTGTCTGACGACACACTGCTTTCGTCCAAAAGCAAACCATTCTGAGTCTCTTTCTCTGATACACTCCCAATTACAACTTGACCCTGAGAGAAACATAACACAAAGCCTGTTTTATTGTAAATATATTTTAATATTTAAAAAATGAATATATTTTAATAAAATGTAAACAGGAAAAGTATTGTATTGCAGCTCTCAGTAAGTCTTAACAGTATAACAGAAACTCCCTGAGTTCTGAAATTACTGCAAAAGAAAGGACTAAGGTTTTTTGGCAGAGGCACATCTGTAATTTTCATATCTACACACATTTTCCCCCCAAATGACGCTTTGTCTAATGACATGCAGATTGTGCTTGAATTGAAAGTTGCAGTTTTGAATAGACAGTAGGATGCAATATACACAAGGCGTTTGAGATACAGATGTTTCTCTAACCAACCCTCCACTGTCATTAGTCAGGAAATATACTCACATTATGCATTTCCAAACACTCCCTTAACTCTGCTGTTGTGGTGCCCTCTTCTGCAGCAATAGGAGTATCTGAAGTGATCTGCATCTCTCTTTTTAGCACTGAATCTGTCTTATTCGCCATCTGTATTCCATCCGTGAGATCATCTTTCAACTCAATGGCTTCACTGAAAATATTTTCTTTCTTTTGCTTGACATTTTCAAGTTTTTCTTCAAGACTCCTACGTTCACTCTGAAGTGTTTCAATCTCATCCTCAATAAACTTCTGTCCTGGTGAAGAAGTGTTTTGTTTAACAGTTTCTGCTAAACCCAAAATCTTCTTTAACATGTCTTCAAATTGACAAAGAGGTGCTTGTTCCTTTGAATGGGAAGAAAACATGCCGTTGAAACATATTCACTCAATATACTTAATGCTAAGATCTAAAATCGATCACAAAAATCATAAACATTTACTGTGAACAACAAACTAAGCTGATAAGTACGTGAAGACCTATTTGCTGCAGAAAATACTAAATTTTAGTCAGCCATATATTTTTACAAACAGAGAGCACCTGAAGCTATGTGCATTTACACAACGATAAAAACAATCAGACAGAATGCTGTGAGGTGCACAGTGATATAGGCAAGTTTTAAGATCATAATTCCTCCCTCTCTTACTGCTCAATCTTGAATTTGTTTGAGGTATGGCAATTTCTGGAGGCAGAGGAATAGCAGCGATCAATATCTGAGCTACAGTTTCAGCTTTTAGTAGCTCCAGTTACAAGACTGCTCTCAGGTCCACCAAACTGCAGGAGAATATCTACCTGTCTGTGAAGGATGTTTCTTACCACTGAACTGAGCTCACTGACACTTACACAAACTTTCTTCTCTGGCTAATTTGAAGACACATACTAACACCAAATTTGTCAATCTCTTTCTTCATTATTCCCCCCAGTAAATCTACAACCAATCAAATTAAGTCTACATGCTTGACACAAGGACAATTTTACCTTCTGTTCATTTGACAGTAAAAGCCCATTAAGAGTAGATCTTCATTAAGAGTGATTTCAGGCCTACATTTATCTCGATGAAAGGAATACAACACATGCTTAATAATTACAAAGTGCTTCTTGGTTCTTCAGTTTGACACAAGCAGCTCTTATCTTTTATAAATCAGATGATCTCTACAAGCACACAGAGGATGGATCTACTTTCTCCATGACACAAAACCTGTAACGTACCTGTGATTTCAATTGTTTTTGCTCAGTGGATGGTTGTTCCACTGCTGGACTCACACAATCAGCAAGCTTTATGGAAACAGTTTTTAGTTCTGTGCTCAAGGCTGTTACCATATCCTGAAACTGCTGGTGCTCTTGAACATGTCTTTCCAATGTCTCCACTGCAGCCTAAAAATCAAGGAGTTTCTAAGATTAGACCAACACTAACTGACACAAATATAACTTAGCCACAGACTGATATCACCTTTCCAGGACCTCATCAGCACAAAACATTTATTTCCCCTAAAATATACAGTTAGTCACAGCTGCATAGAAATCTTCTCCCCTTCCCAGCACATCATGATCTTCACCATAAACAAATTTTTTAGCCATAAAAAGCAGAGGAATTTGCATTCCATATAATTCTGAAAGAGACATTGTCTATACAAAGTGGATGAAAATTAGATGCAGCATGCCACATAGGGTACAAATGCAGTTTACTGGACCTAAACTGGGTGAAAACAATAACAAACAGCATCCAGGAAGTCATCATTCATCTAAACGGAGAAAATAATTATGTGACCTTGAGATTTCTAGGAATGGATGCTTCAGATCAAAGCTATCAGAATCTGCTTGCAAAGGTATAAACTATTATTCTTCACACTTATCTTGCTCTCATTTGATTAGATGTTTTTTCTTCTGTAAAGCACATGGAAGTGAGAAGTATGAACTGGTGCTTTTTTCCCCCATCGTAAGAGAGAGAAAGGAGTCCCCTGCCCCTTTACAAAGCAATTTTCACCACTCCTAGTTTTAGTCATCAACTTCTCAGTTGAATGACAACCGACAGTCAAACAGCAAGACCTGCAATAAGACAGGCTTTTTACACTAGCATCCTCATAAGAACACAGAGTAGGGTTCCAACCTGTAGCTGGCTGAGCAGATTTTCATGCTGGTGTTTTAATTCCAACCATGATTCCTCTGTGAAGCAGGGATTCTCAGCAAAGCTCTGTAGCCGATCTTGGCTTTCCAATTCATTAAACTGGGAAGTTAAATCTTCTGCCTTCTGCAAGAGTTTGGTGTAACTTGACAACTGAGCTTGCTTCTCCAGCAAACCAGGCTGAAGGGCAAAACCCATCTCCTGTTGCTGTTTCTTCAGTTCAATTAGAGCCAGTCTCAGACCTTCTTTGCTTTGCTCGTACTGTTCCCTGTTGAACAGAAGTTGCTCTTGAGGGCTAAGAAAAAGATACTGGTTTTAGTAGTATTAAAATATTTTGCATTTATTGCCTAAAAATGGAAAATTACAGTCAACCATTAGAATGAACAGCAGCACACTGAATACTTTTCTTCAGATTTTAAATTAATGACCAACTTTAGGCTGGAATTTTCAAAGGTATGAAAATGAAAGACACTGAAGTTAGTGCTGCTGAACTGGACCCAAATGCAAGACAAACAACTAACTCTCTTACATTTGCCTTAAATTGTAACCCACAAACACATAATTTCTACTATCTGAGGTAAAGTGCTCATGCTTTGCATTTTCAGCTCTTTATTGCATCAAAAGTCCTCTTTCAAAGCTACAGTAAGGCTATAAATCTTCTTTCTTTAAAAACGTCTTCAGACAGACTCCTGAAAGGGAATGTTCTGTAGAAGTGAAACACTGTTTGGAGCTGGTGGTGGGGTGTTTCAGATATACAGACAACAGAAACAGCATACATAATAAGGATTGTGCTATCACAATCCAGTGACCTTGACATTAGATTTTGATTTGTTTGCTTTCCAAATACATGCAACGATCCACTGAAGGTGAACGGGTTACACTTGTCCACAGAAAATATACAACTAAAATCAAAGAGACAAAAGGCCATTAAGTAACAGTTGCATGCTCACATTCACTGATGAAGCTACAGGTATTTTCTAGATGGAATTTCAATGCAACATTTGAAAATATGATCCCCCACAAACAAAATCTGGACAAATAAAGTTTGGTTACTATTCTACAAAGTACAGCAGGGAAAATTAGGATAAAAGTAAAGCTTCAGTGTTTTGTTTTTTTGTGCGTCAAGATTCATAGTTTTGGGTCAATCAGAAATAGAACACAGCCTCCCAGACATTACTGCCTTAAATACGGTGTTCCCATTTCATGCTGCAGGATATATAACATCTACTATTCACAGGCCTAATCCTGCAAGGTCCTGAATGTCTCTTCAGATCTGCTGAGCACCTCATCTCCAGTCTTTAACATACTGTGAAGAGGGTGTCTGCATTTTGTTAAGTTGGATCTAACATAGCCGCTGATCTTTCTGAATGCCACTTGTACTGCTTGTACTGAGTGTTTATTAATAACAGAAAGCAACTGAATACTCTGAAGAGTACTTATTTTTAATAATTCATTCCCTGGTAATTTTTAAAAGCATGCAGTAGGTCTGCACTAGCTCCATTTACCTCAACAGCAAATTTCCCAGTGATTTTACTGAACTGCTCTAACATTCAAGGATGTTACAGCAGACAAACACCTTGAAATTGTCTTCAACTGCAAAATCAGAACTTCAGTTTGTTTTCACCACGCACTTGGAACCAAGTGACATGTTTTAAAGGATCAGTTTGGTTATCAGACACACTCAGCTCCCTTTGCTGACTTACCTATGAACAGACTTTCACAGAAAATAGCTTGCAGCAGGAACAGCTGCCACAGCCAGAAAAGCGTCTCAGCCAGCCAGAATAATCCAGACTTTAAAACTCTACTTTAAAAATTCCAGCCTACTGGACTTGCATTGAACTCTCCTTTCAATCAGTAAGGGTGTGCACAAAGGTAGATCACAGCTCTGCTGGGGAGGATGCCTGGGGCCCCAAGCCCAGCTCAGAGCATAGGGAAAGGTTACCTTCCTCACTATAACAACAAGATCCATACCACACCTGGGCAAATTCTATATTACCTTCTATATGCAGCAGCTAACTGACAGGTCCTTTCCCACTGGTTCTGGAGGTCAGAAACAGTCTGCTGAACCTCTGGCTTCTTAATTTTGTCATCTTTTATTAACATTTCTCCTAGAGGTACTATGTTCTGTATTTTGGCATCTCCTGCATCTTTGAGAGCTATGATTTCCTGTATTAAACAAGAAGCAGTACAAATACAATGATCTTAGGTTAGAGAATAAAAGGTATTACCAACAAAGTCTTTCATTCCCAATTTCAAGAAAAAAGAATTCTCCTTCTAATATATCACACAACAAATATGTTAACAGACAGATGATCTAGTTCAGAAAGCTTGGGATAAGAAAGCTCAGATTTATTAATTATTCTCTACACAACAAAATTAAACCACTACTGGTCTGACATGATAAAAGAACTCAAAATCTCAGGGAGACGCATTTATCACAATACTATCCCTTCCACAGTAAGAAACATGTAAATACAAGCAGCCTCACTTCTGGCTATTCTGTTAGGAGCCTCTTTGGTTCTCAGAAAGGAGACTATAGAGAGGACATGGGGGCCGAAGAGAATGACCCAGTGAAAGAGCAGAGCAGCCCAATCCAACAACACTATCAGCTACATTACTGATCTTCCTCTTCACCTCTGGAGTCGTTTATGATGGAAAGATGGATGGCCACTAGCACCCCTCCCTAGGCTATGAATTCAGTCTTACTTCACATAGAAGTGTAGCAAAAAATCTTCTCTAACGTGACTAATGAACTATGCAAAAACAAAACTGAAAAGGAACAAAACAAGAAGAAAACACTCCCACACACACATACACACCCCAAACAAGTCACAAAACAGAAGCAATCAGCAGTGGTAGCATATTTTATAATGCATCGACTCATCAAGCATTTGCTTCATAGTAAGTGCAAGTTCTGTAGGGCAATGGAAATACCACAATACCTTTATTTGATTAATCCTTTCTTCTGGTGGTAACTCACTTTCCTGTGAGCTCAGATTATTAATAGCCTTCTCAAGTTTTTTGATCCAACTAGACATATCCTGGGCAAGTTCTTTGAAACGTTCATCTGCTGTGAGTCCCTGAGTATTTCCTGCCATCTCATTTACATTTGTCATTAGTGTTTGATATCTACTAACAAGATCACTGGTTTCTGAAATGATTTCATCTTCTGTCAGCCCAGTCTCCCTCAAAGAATTTGCTAGCTGAGCCAAGGAATCAAATGGTTCTCTGAAAAATACAACAAATGAACAAACAACTATTTCTCATAACAACACAGAGCAATCTCCTTTAGGTAGAGCTCGAAGACAACAATACCTCTGCATTAATAATGTTTTATACAGGTTTTCAAGTTTTGTCTCATCTTTTTTGATCTCTTGCAGTTTTTTTTCTTGAGTGGTGAGCCATTTTTCTAAGACAGTGCTGCTTTCTTGAAGGCTAAAGAGAGAATAAATACAAGTGCAGGTCAAAATAAGAGGCATTACACAAGTAAAACATGCTGACAACACTGTCTTACTGAGAAACACAAACACCAAGCACCTGATCAAGCTTGTACTTAAATCTTATATTATGGATAGTTTTAAGTACACTGGTTCACGTCACTGAAACACGTAAGCACATGCTCCCAAGAAACACATCACTGTATGCTCCTATGTCACAGTGATTCTACTATGTAGGGAAACATCACAAGAAGAACATAACAAAGCACTCAGTAAACTTCATTAAATTGTCTTCTCTGTCACTCACTACGGCTGCTTAATAATTAATCCTTTTACATCAGTTGTGATTAAAATGTCAGAATTGACATGAATTCCATACCTATTGAGCTGCTGGAGAGAAGTACCAAGTTCCTTTTCTCGTTTCTGACATTTGGATATCAGTCTTTGTAGTTCTGCTTCTTGATCTCTCACACGGCTGCTAAGTTGGTTAATGCTTGCTTTGGGCAAGTAATGCTTCACTTTATTCAAGAGAGTCTTAACCTCTTGGATATCTCCATCTTTGCCTTCAGAAGTTAAGAAGTGCTGAATGAAAGCACAAACATGTTTGTGAAAGTTGCTATTGCATAATAGATCACACTGTCAGGATGGCCGAGCGGTCTAAGGCGCTGCGTTCAGGTCGCAGTCTCCCCTGGAGGCGTGGGTTCGAATCCCACTTCTGACAACTAGTTACTCTTTTCATGATGGTGAGGCACTGGAACAGGTTACCCGGATAAGGTGTTGATACCTCATCCCACTCCAAGGTGCCCAAAATCCACGTTGGATAGGGCTCAGGGCTCTAGGCAACCTGACCCAGTGAAAGATGTCCCTGCCCATGTTGGAAGCCTTGGACTGACCCTTTCTGACCCGAACCACTCAATGGTTCGAGGACATTTAAGCTTCAAGAGTACTTTGACCCCAGTTATCACCAACATGTCCAACATTCCTCTTTCTGACAATGACAGTATGTTATTCATACAGTCTTTTGATTATTTGACTTTCAAACGGAGGAAATAAAGGAGACAACTTGGATTTTCTTCACAGTGGCAAAGCAACAGACAGAAATAGGCAAAGTAGCATTCAAATCTAGCAATAACATCACTACGTTTTCTTTTTCTTTTGTTAAGCTGTGATTGCTTCTTGCCCATGGTGCATTTTCATCTCTTTTCTGTTGATTCTGTCCGACGTAGAGTGAAAATTCACAACAAAGTGAATTCAAGTTTCCCACGTTTGAATCCAGTAGAGGTCAGAATTTCATTTTAACCTCTACAGAATCACAGAATCGTTAAGCTTGGAAAAGATCATCTAGTTAAACCGTCAGCCAATCCCTGACCATGCCCACTAAGCCATGTCCCTGTCATATCCCACGACACATTTGACTTTCTGCATCTTTGCACACTGAACTATGTGGTTAGGGGCCACTGACTTACCTTAAGTACTGTCCTGTCTCTTACATGATCAACTCTGAGCTGAATTTGAGCTGTACTATTCAATTTTAACTCAGATTTACTTTCCACTTACTGTCCTAATACTTTATGTTACACGAAATGCTCTTTGGGCCTCAAGTTACAAATCACAGTAGGTGAATTCACTCCCCAGAATAATCTCCTCTATAAGGAAGTAAAAGGTCAAGGTGAACCAGCAATAGAAATTAAGAATATTTTAATACTTTACCTTTAGTCTCTGCAGTCTTTCTTCCAGCATCTGTTTTGTTTCTGAGGGGTCAAAGCAGTCTTTCAAAGACAGCTGAGTGCTGCTGAACCAATCATTAAAATTCTTGCACTGACCTGAAAAAAGACATTCCAATTTTCTTCATTAATTGTATCCTGAAAAAAAATCCCTATTTAACATGAACATTTCGAGACAACTCATAATTGCATTTAACAGTGCTGCTGTCAGAGGCTGTTTTCCATTACAGTGAAAGAAAATGCTTTAATTAATACTTCTTTTTTACTCAACATCTATTGACAATAAACACAGCTATATACTGGGAAAGGACGGTCTGCCAGTCATAGCAGTTTCAGCAAACATGACCTGGAATAGCATATTATGAATTGTTCTCCTTTCTACACAAACAAATATTACTCATCTGACAATGAGATTACTTCTGTATCTAAATAAAAAATAATTGGAAAAAGTAAATATGTTTTATTTTTATGTGTTTTTAATGAAATGTTTTGACATTTGTTCCTGAGTTTTGTTGGAAACGAATGCCATTTTTATCCAAATATTTAGCTTGTCACTTTGGCAATAAATTTGTTTTTTACAATAAACCAAAAATCAATAAATTTTGCAACAAAACTGATTCAGATGATATCTGCAAACTGAGAAAGCTACCTAAATGTGAAATGTGTTCACTTACGATTCAAAACACCTATAAAGTGGTCCTGAAACACATGTTTTTTCTTATTAAACAAATCGGTGACACATTTAAGCTGCTTATTTAATTCATCCACATCGGGACAATCCGTCTCCTCTTGGAGTAACGTCACGTGATGTTTTTGCTGCAGAATTTTCTGATGGATCTCCTGAAGTTGAAATAAAAAAAAAAAGAGGACCTCTATTAAAATGAGAAATCAGAAGTGTGAGCAGAAGTTTACCACTGCCTTAGTACCAAGCACAGATTGTTACAAAAGGGTTTATTCCTGCTTGTATGTCAAAATAATTTCTTCATGTGCATTAACAGTAAGAAAGCATCCAGTAGATAGAAATAAGCACCAAACTGTGTTGAACTGTGAGTCGCGTGTTTACATCTCTGTGCATATATAATCACACTGTTGTGTATATTTCTCACCACACAGATATCTGAGAGGCATCATAACACAGTATGTTCCAGAGCACATAATACATAGAACCAATAATGCTTTAGCTGTCATACGCACTATTCCATTCCTAAATGCTTTAGGCTTCCTGTAAAGTCCCTGCAGATAGAAAGATGACTTCAGGATAGCCAGGAGAATTAATTTAGAACTATTTCTTTATTCCAGTACCTGCGAAGACACAACCCGGTACTGCCACATCTGCTTCAACGTATCTTGGATAGTACACTGCTGGAATTTTTACCACTAACCATTTTCAGTAGCTGCAAGGGTTAACTAACTACATCTCATAACATCCAGTGAAAATGGGCTTTTCTTTCATATTTCCATCATCTTTAGGAAGGATTCAAGTGAAGTTCTTCTCTTGAGTTACTCTATCAACTTACCACAGGTGCAGGAGAAAAACTTACGAAGATGTACCCAGGAGAGAAACAATTAACAAAATTGCAAAAGATGCTTAACTGGTGGCACACTACCTCTAATTTAGTAAAGATCTCTAAGGTGTCAGAAGGAGACAAAGCTTTTAAAAGCGATTCAGTCATTCCAATCTGTGTCTTGGCCAGATCAAGGTCTCCTTTTAGCTCTGCTGTATTCACACTGAGTTCACTGGTATGCCGCTTCGTTGTCAAAAGGTCTTTTATTAACTCCATTTTTTGCACAATAGATGATCTGATAACCTGAACATTGGAAATAGAAAAAATAAATCAGAAATTATAGTAGATTGATTTCCTATCATGCTGCAGAACTGCACGACAGACATAGAGAGCAATTACATGAGCTGCAGTCCAGACACTTCAACCACAGTTTGTTCCCTCGTACCTCACAAATTGAACAGTAATACTATTTAAGCCTTCCTCTAAGGAGGAATGATCTCTGTTTATCTTTATTAGTGATGCATCTACGTATGATGCTCTGCCACCAAATTTATTTGTTGGTGTACTCCAGCATTGACTCTCAGCTGGATAAAAACCTTTTCTGCCTTTCAGTTGCCAGGGTAAAGAGAACCCCAGGTCCCCTCTGCGACATGCTTTCCTGCAGAAATCCCAGTAAGGATTTCCCACACTGATTCTAAAAACAGGCAGAGGTGGGGAAGTCTGCCCCAAGGCTAACAACTAAGGGGAATAACCCTTCCCTTGAAGCTTCTGCAGATTGGCATGACACACCAACTCAATGGAATACACTCTGCCACAGGGGGCTGAGCTTGTCTGGTGCTCCTGAGGAACATACTGTACACAGCATGCAGTTACTAGTCCATCCCTAAGCACCTTTGATCACTTTATTCAATGAAACTCCTCTGACTTCACTGTCTGTTGAGGATAAACGTGCAAATAGCCAAATAGGGAATTGGTAGAGGATCAAGGTAGGCTCATGTGGTCTCAAACAGTGGAGAAGGACTTATTCGTTGATGTGTGACGTTAACATAAAAACACAAATATTTCCTTGTGATATCCCAAAGGAAAAAATAACATGATAAACACCCCTTAGTAAATACCTACACACTACTGAGCTACATTAAGACACACACACGTGAAGTTACAGTTTAAATAGACCAGCAGCACGCTGAGTTGATGGGATCCACAAAGGGATAACAAAGTCCCTTTATGCCACGTTCTTTGCCAATAGCAAAAGACTACATGTTGGCATTTTTAGGCAGGACTGCAAAGCAGTTGGATAGGGTCTGAGCCCATAAATGGCATGTGACAGAGAGAGGCTTTTGTGTCTACAATGACAGATTTGGTTCGACAGCTTGAGAAAGACAACAAATCAAGTGTTAGCGCTAACAGCCAATAAATCATCCACAATTATCTTTGGGCAAGTCAAACCGAGAAATTACTGTGGCAAAAACAATGCTAGAAGCAGGTCTTGTAGTCATGAATATGATCACATCACCTGGAAAAGCATCTTCCTACCTGGAGCTCCAGTGGAGGTTCATTACTATTTAGAAGTTCTTCTATCTCAGCCACTGTGTTGTCAAATTTCTGGAGTTTCTGCTCCTGGACACATAAGCATGCCTAATGGTGGAAAAAAACACTTCTATAACTCTCTCTCTCTCAAATTTAATTTTCATATTTCTGTTAGAAAAATATATTTCTCATTTTCTGATTCTTTGTTTTGGCACATACAGCTCCCACCGGTCCAACAGCTGCTTACTTCAAGATTTTCATTTTAGACATTTAGGCTGACAATATCAGCTTCAACTCATGAAACATTACATGCCAAAATAGTCACACTGTGATTCCAGGATTCCAAATTCCCTTAGGACAAAATATTCATTTGCAATCTCTACATAAGGAATCCTCAAGACCCATCCAGTCCCTGCAGCCCTTAGAAGCACTTCCATTTCCATCATGCCTACAGGGGAAAGGACTTCTCTGACACTAGACATGCTGAAACTATCTTTAAATATACAGTCAAAAAATTCATTACTCGGTACTTTTAGGATAGGTTTCATGGAAGCACAAGCACCTGTGCTCTGCTGAGAGGTCACAGAGGACCCTGGGTTTCAACCCTGTGTAGCACAGCAGCATCAGGCTTGTAATTCAAATTAATATA
>PPHD01021154.1:0-13360 GCA_002909625.1 Bambusicola thoracicus | reverse complement strand
AAGTTGCTTCTGTAACAATATGCAGCTAAAACCTCATAGTTAAGTATGCTAGGCCAACATATTGCTTCAATTACTGTCACATAACCTTTTTCAACTTGATATCTGTTATCTTATCTCTTAATAGATAAATACCTACTCTTGGGAAAGGACCCGCGCATAATAAAGAAGAAAATTGAGTCGTTCTCTTAAGACAGCTGTCACCTGGCACAAAAAGTGACAATCAAATGATCTAAAATAGCACTCAAGCAGATCAAATTTAAAGGGAAAGGTTTTTTTTTTTTTTTAATTTTAGTTTTTTTGCCCACAGATGTCACCTAACAGGGTCAGTTCCTCCTACCTGCTGTTCCTAAAAGAAACAATGCCTAGAAGTCAAGTTTGAAACAAATGCCTTTCCTCCAGCAAATCCCAACTCCATCTCAACAGGCACTAAATCCAGTGTGCAGGACAAAAGGAAACCAAGCAATGTAAATCATTTGTTAAAGACAATGCAGTCTGGATAAACAGTAGATTCATATTTAAACTTGGCAAGAAAATCAGAGGGAGCGGCCTCTCCATTTTGCAGAGATCTGGAAAAAGTGAAAAGCCTATGGAAGACTAATAAAACTTTTTTGGCATACCATCTGGAAGTATCAGCAGTTTCTGATTTCGGAAAGAATGCATTCTGCTTTTAACTTCACACAATGCCTCATTTCTGCTTTCATGTACTCAAGACCAAGAAATCTTTCTTACAAACAGCCCCCAAATCAATACGTGCTATTCTGTCTCACCCAGGTGTGTGCTCTTTGAAAACAAAACTGAGCCATCTTGCAACTTAACTAAACATCACACAATAGCTCGGCCAATTCTGACAGCAGGAAGTGTAAGTGCAATACAGTCAAAGCCTGCAGACTGGAAAGGTTGTGGAGCTCTGAAAATGAATGGAGGAGGAAAAAACAAAGAGAAGAAAATCCTTCTTACTCTTCTCTTGACAGACATAACCTACAATATGGCAGCCTTCACCTATGACATCACCCAGTTTGCACTTCAATTCAACAGAGTACTTAACTCGTACTTTACCTTAAGACTGTGAATGGACCGAATTCCTTCCAGCTCTGAATAGGAATTCATATATACTTAGTTATGAATGCCTAACTAGATCAAGGTCCAAGTTGCTGGGATAAGGATCTTTATTTTTGAGCATATAAAGAACAGGAACAAAGATTAAACAGTTCTCTAATTCTTAGATGGAAAAAGGATGTCAAAGAATGATGAAAGCAGGAAACACAAAAGCCCAAAAATATTAGACATGGTATGACCTTCTAACAAACCTTGACACTCCAGTAGCAACTATGCAGGCCATCTTTTGGCTGTAATCAAATCAGAGTACACTCTAAAAACTTATTCAAATCTTGTGATAATTAAATAAAGCAGAAACCTGGACCAGAATCCCCCATGTGCCAGGGCCACATTTCAACCATCTGATCCAGGACAAGTGGTACAGTTCTCCAGGAACCCAGATGCTCTCATGCTCTGGTTTAAATCTGAAAACAGGTTTTTCAACAGTTCAATTTACATGAAGAGTTCAAAAGGCTTATTTTTCATTCCAACAGAGAATTAACACAAATGTCAGAAGTTGCCAGGGAACAGACTGTCACCCTCCAACTGCTTCCCTCCCTTCAAATACTTGGAGGATATTGTACTTCGTGTATCGCCTTTTAATCCTGTGTTCTGGTGTAGGCTTTTTAATATACACTTGCCATATCTGTATAAAATCTCAAAATGCAGAGTAGCCTACCAGACAGAGCTCTGGTTTGGGATTTAGGAGACCTGTGAGCTGTTAAAAGTTATTAAGAAGGCTGCAGTAAGTCACTTCCCTATTCTGTGCTCCAAGCCCTGCATTTTGGCAGTGTAATCAACAGGCTTTGAAAGTGGTGGATGAAAAATCTCTCAGACTGAAAAACACTGAAGAAAGTATAAACACACACAACAGACACCCTTGCTAGAATAAAAAGATGCAAGAATACATAGAGAACAATCAAGAAGGTGGTCTGTTTCTAACAGCTACACTGCACGATTTCCATAGATCATTTCTTAAGATATTCCACCCTGCGTTACTCTGACTGGCAGGACACCCCACAAGCTTGCTTTAAGCTGGCCAGCCCCTGAGCTGCAGAGGGTTTCTCACCAGTGGTAAAGAAGGTCAGCATGGACTGCAAAACCTACCTGAAAATCTTCGGGTTTTCTTTGCCAAGGCTCTTTTGCTGCGATTAGTGCCCAGCCAAGGAGGTTTAAATTAGCCCAGTTATACATCGGATCCCCATTTCAGAATTTAGACACAAACAAGTATAATTCTGCTAAACCAGTTACCTTCTAGCTCTTGTTCACTGCTCCTTCTATCTTAAATCCCAAGCCTGAGATGGTAACCTTTTTCTCCATAATAATAGTGATGATATGCTGCATCCTTAAGGCTGCACAAGCCATAAGTACCCATTAGGATTTCAAATAAGAAAATAAGTTACTAGAAAACGTCTTTAAAATTGTTTGCTCAATATATGTGATGTGTGAGCTCGCAGCCTCTAGATTGATGATTTACATTCAAGGCAAGCTCAGAGTGAAAGAAAATTCTGCCATCTGGCAGAAATTAAAGCAATCCACAGTGCAAGTGGGCTGGTGCTGACATCCCAAAAAGACTGCCCCAAGTCTGCCTGGGCTTCCTCAGCTGAAGAACAAAGTTAGAAAAGGGCAGACACCAGTCTGCTTCTTCCCCTTCTGTGAGTTCCCAGGAGAGAAAAAAGACAGTATGCATGAGCAGAGCCAGTAAACACAGCATTTTGGTCCTCTCAGTGTACTTCACTGGAAATCAAACGAACGTTGAAAAGGGGAGGAAAACTCTTTGTCGATGAGATGCAGGCTGTCTGATGTCAGTCACAGTGACAATCACATCAGGCTGATTGAGCAGAATGTGTTGAGAGTTCATCTCCTCCCAGAGGCAACGCTGCACTTACTTGTTTTCAAAAATAATCAGACTAAAGAACATGCTGAATGAAAAATGTGCTGAATGAGTCGTACACAAAGAAACTCCAAAATGCTGCCTGTGTTTCAGAGAGCCAAGGAAGAGAAAACAGACAGACAAATGCTAATTAAAGATTAGATTTTTAAAATGCCACATAAGTGCAATGCCTGCAACATGAAGGCTCTTTCATAGTGGAAAAAAAGCCTGATGGTGTTGCCTTCATGAATTACTTTTCATCTAATTCTCTCCACAGTCTTGGCAAATGAAGAAAGTACGTTCACTCATTAATGTCTATTTCATATCCAGATACTCTACTAGGAAAATTGTGAATGGCAAAAGCATCTCCTCAAGACTATACAGTACTTTCCAAAATAAAGATCAAGATAAAGGAGTTTGGAAAGTCAGGAGGTTCCTGTTAAGCAAAGTGACTAGTTAGCTCCCACTGACATAGGAGCTGGGCTTCATGTAGTTTGGTAAAGTACTGGTTTGCCATTTGGGGACTGTTTTAAGTTCATTAACAAAGTAGGCACTTTACCTACTCTAGAATTCTTAGGATCTGGGCATCTCAGTTGCTTGGGTTTTTTCACCGCAGTGGATGCTTACATAGAGAAACTTACTGACTTTGCCACTAGGTACGTGTACGTAGACCACAGGCTTTGTATGTTACATATATTTTACATAGACTAAATACTCTTCTCCCTCCACTTTACAGTGTAATATGCACATTTCACAACCGCGATGCACTGCAGACTGTCATAGGACAACACAAACGGCACAGGCTGCACAACTCACCCGCCAACATAACATGCTGGAAGAAATCTTATTTCTGTCTTTAGAGATGACTGATTAAAAAAAGGAACAACAACAACAAAACAACAATCTATAATCCAGCACCATAGGGGCTTCCATAATGAAACCTGAATTGTCCTAACATATGTTTTGTTTGTAAAGTGTGACAGAGCTGTAGTCAGCAGAAACAGAAATCAGAAGTAAATACTTCGGGGAACTTTCCCTGATGTGGTTGGAAAAGAACGTCTGGAGAAAGAGCACTGGGCGCATATTTATTCAGAGGTCAAGAGCATGGCTCAGTTCAACATTCTGCCTTCTAATGCACTGAGAGAACAAGACTCTGCTGGCCAGAAAAATAGTTTCTATACTGTACACATCTGGTTATAATATCAGTGCTACCGCCTTTTCATTATTCATTACAGGCTTTAGAGAATTCTAATCTTGTTTCCTTTTTATTTCAATTACTCTGGTAGATGCTAAGACTGTTCAGAGAGTGATGGTTTCTTTGAAAGAACTTGGAAAGGTATGCCCTTCCAAATACATCAAACCACTCCATAAATGTCCTTTTGAAAGATGAGGCAATTCTAGAGGCTTTTATAAACAATCCAAACAACTCACTTAGTAGTAACTGAAATGGACTCGAGCAATTTGATGCCTTTCTGGCATTTAATTCTAACAGTGCTTAAGATGCATTATTAGGTAAGGTAATTTACTCTCTTCAAATGACCAGGCTGGTTAGGCTTGGGCTACAAGCCGGTCATTGAAAGTGCAGCCAATTCAGTGGTATCTAACTTGCCCTCATGCTTTGTATGCCAGCTCTAAAAAGAAGGATGTTTACTTTGAAGGAGTGTAAATCTAGTAACTAACCTGAAATAACAGAAGGGGTAACAATTTGGGCAGCTGTCTGTATGATCCAAGGATGCTGCAGCCAGCACTTACACAGGAAGCTAAATAATTCACAACCTTTCCTCACAGACTCAAGAGTCCCATGTCTCCTACCAGGAGAACCCTGAGGGAAATGTGATCTTCTGACAAATAAGGTCCACCTTCAAGGAGCTACCAGCTGTAGGAAAGCTTCTGCTCAAAGAAACATTCCCCCCAGTGCCCTGGAGGCCTGGCAGATTGAATGAAGCGCTTAAAATACACTACAGATGCCTTCATCACAGGAAAATAACATACTTAAAATCAAACAAAAATCACCCAAACCTGCTTTATGACGTATCCAGAAGAAGTTCCTTGGCAGAGCACGTTCTTACCACCCCGGCTACGCCTGCAGGCTGCCTCCTTCAGTGCAACACTTTGGTATGCCAGCAGCTGTTCCCATTTG
This sequence comes from Bambusicola thoracicus, assembly GCA_002909625.1. NCBI lineage: Eukaryota > Metazoa > Chordata > Aves > Galliformes > Phasianidae > Bambusicola > Bambusicola thoracicus. The sequence goes on along the minus strand of PPHD01021154.1, from coordinate 8,252 downwards.
TCTCTGACCGGGAGACAAACAGCTCTGCACAGTTTCTGAAAAAGAAAAAAAACCAAACAGGTAAAATGTGAACTCCAAATGTGACATCCATTAAGGCTCCACAGTTAAATTTTAAGAAAAAAAATTAAGGAAGTTCCTCTGTAGATTAAGGTTACAGTGTTATAAAGAGAAACGCTCACCCTCTCCCAAAGGCCCAAAGCCCTTTTCAGATATGCCCTTATAAATGCAACCATGAATTCACTTTATATCTCTTTGCATTCAATCTGGAACACGTTCACCACTGCCACTTGCTCCCTCCCTCCCCAGCACCATGATGGATTAGTATGAAGTACTGACAGTGGAGTCTTGGCTCCCATTCCCACTGTAGGTGCAGAAAGCCCCAGCAATAATGATTTCGTGATGAGAGAAAGGACAAAAATTACCTTGCTTTTTTTTTTTTTTTTTAAGTATAATCTCCTAAACAAGATCACAGCATAATAGTCTATAATCATAATGGTGTAAGAAAAGAAACCCCAAGGTAGGGCATAATTTAACCAACTCTTTTTGCAGGAAATTATGATTATCAGAACTCATTGAAGTTAGTCCAGTGTGTAATCATCTGCAGCTTTCAGAAAAAAAGGTGCTNCTTAAAACATCTGAGGAGGAGAAGGGAAAAAATAAAGAAGAAAAAATAAAAGGTTTGAGTAGTATGAACTGTCAATCCTCCTAACCAGAAATTGGGCCACAATAACTGGGCAGAGCACTGGGATTCTGCATGACTGCTCCATTTTTCACATTGTTATTAAAAATGATTTTCCCAGATTTTTAGCAGTAGACATTTTTGAGGTTTGCCTGCTTTTTGTCCTCAGATCTTTCTTTGAGTTTTGCCACATACCCTATTCCACAGCAGGCTTCTCGCCTCCTTTCCCTCTTTACATTCGGAGCGCTTTGGCCCTTCACCCATTTAAAGGGGAAGGTCTCTTGCTGCTCCCGTTGGCACTGCTTGCTCCCTGAATATTTAAATAGCCCTGCTCCTTTGTGAGCTATGAGACACCTACATCAAGGACGAAAGGATCTAAGCAGCGATCACGATATTTAGAGCTACAAAGTTGTTGACGGCCAAGTTCACCCTCAACTTAGTTTCTGTGAATTTAAAAGACTCGCATGTGGGATACATTTGGTCCTCTGCGTTAAAACTGGTGGGCTGATCTGGTAATACGTAATAAGCAAAGACATTTGAGGGAGTTCAGCATCTTTCAGGGTAGGGATTTTTAGATCTGTACCTTTGTTCCCAAAAGAGGTAAATGAATAATGAAATCTCCCTGCAGTGTGAACAGCTGAACTTAATATAGAGGAAATTTCTCAAAGAACTGCCCTGGTGCCTAGCAAATGTGCCTGTCAAAAAGGGCTGCTCCTTTCTGGGTATTTGTTTTAGCAAGTCCCAGCCTACAGGATTACACAGAGCGGCTCAGGATAGATTTCTGCTTTAAAGCAGGTTTTCATTTTGTAGCTTTGAAAATTACACTTTTCGTTAGCATAAATGTGACAGCAGATTAAAGAACGAAATTCTATTTAACAAAAAGAATTTCAAGCTAATAATTCTTCAGATAACCAAGATACAAAGTTCTGAAGATCAGCACAATTTCTTCTAACAGGTAATCCTTTCTTCTCTACAGTAGCAATTGTCGTTTTTCACTGTGTCTGTAAGACTGTCTCTACATCAGATTGAATGCTTCCTTTCTTAGGCTTCGAGTGTTTTGGACAACTGACAAAACTACTCAGATATCTGATCATACAAACCACGTCTTGAGAGAAAATTACAGTCTTTGCAATTTAGAAAGGAGCAAGTTAAACCCTTCTGTCATTCCTTATCATCGCTAAATTGTCCTAAATAAATAGATTCTGCTAGTCAACCTCAGGTAGCAACACCGATTCATATTTTTAATGGTCGCCACTGTACAGATGATTCCCTGATAACTGTCAGCTGCAGGAGTTATCAAAACCAGCATCAACATTTGTAAGATACTTTGATTTCTATAGAAATTACAGTGCCCACACAGACACTGTTTTAAGACAACGCCAGCAAAAAGACAATTACAGGAGTGCAACATGCTAATGGGATTTATTTTTTTCAGTCCGAAGGGAGGTTACCTAAACACAGGACGTTGAATCCTGATGTTTTCTGTCAGTTAGCTCATCCTTAAGAGCAGGGTAGGTGTAAAACCACCAGAGCTGAATTCTCCCAGTGAACTCATTCCTCTGACAGATCCCCAGTTTCTTAATAGTTTCAGACTGTTTCCAAGCTACTGTTTACTTTTGTATTTTTGTCAGCCAATCCACAGCAGGAAAACAAATAGGGTCGACTAGTTCTAAACAGACTGCCAATAAAAAATTTAAGCACCACTATCTGGAAGCGGAGTTTAAACAGAATTTTAAACTAAATCAAAATGTCAGAGCAAAGGACCATCAGCATAACAAGCTCTGATGCACTATGCTTTACCTAAGATATTGTAAAAGAACTTTATCCTGCCTGAACTTGAGAAACTGTAATTCAGACATTGAATCCTTTGTGCAGTGGTTGCTGCTCAATGGCCTATGGAGGACAAGAAATGTAACACACCATTGCCTGTGCCCTGAGCAGATGCTTCTTCAGCAGAAAACTTAGGCAGAGGAGATGGATTTGTTTCAGGAAACAGCCCATGTTGAGACAGGGAATGCCTCCAATTTCATTGGCAGAGACTTTCGGAGGAGCGCTTCTTTCTTACTGTCAGTAGTAGCTTTAAAAGCTGGCATTTTAGGACACGTGTCAGAGATGTGCATGCAGGGGAAGTTTTCCATCACTCACAAATATATTCTGTTCATATATTTGCCACTGCTATATATTCTGCCACTATTGTTCTGAATAGACAGAGCACACAAAAGGGATCTTATTTTTCTTCCTAGAATAATTAACTCATGTCTGGATTAACCACTTCTAATCTGCAATCCAGCCTCCAGATGGAGAGGTATACAGGGTAACAACTCTGCTGCATGGACAGATCTCTAGGAGTTTTAAAAAAAATCATCCCCAAGGAACTTCCACGTTTGTACAGTGTCAGGGCAATGTTTTGAAAGCCAACAGCAGATAAAACTCGGTTAAAGCAGGTTAGGGGAAAAGGCTGCTTCAGGTATGCCAGTAACACCAGGATGTGACAGTTATGAATCCCTGGCTATAAATCACTCAGTAGTTTTCCAGCTGAGTTGAAAAATAAAAGCAAAGTGCCGGGCTTTACAGTACACCCTACATTGTTTGTTTTGTCTGCCAAGTCTATTCCTCTTTCTTCAATGGAGCGCCTGTGGCTTCTGAATGACTTCTTAGCCAGTTCTGTCTATCTCTATCTGAGGCCCCAAACTAGCATTTCTGAAGTGTCATACAAGCTGAAAGCCTGTACTTCTGTTCTCCAGCCCTTTGCAGACACTAGAGTGTTTGTGTCTAAGTATTCATGCAATTTCAGCAAGTACTCAGAGAATGAAAACATCAGCCCTTCCATGTAAGCACACATATTCAGAAAGCAGAGTTTAATTTTGAAAATCCAAACATAAAAAGGAGAGGAATCCACTCAGCAATACTGAAGCTTTCCTACCACTATTTGGAACCATTCCTTTCCGTGCTGTATATCAAGAGAGGATCCTGTTCCTTTCCACTGCAGGCAGCACCACTAAGCCTGGTTTCAAGTTTCTTCATCTCTCAGAGCCAGCTATGACCATTACCCAGGCACTTTGCTGGAGCTCATTAACAGCCTTTCCCAGTGTGTGAAACATTTCTTTTACTTTGCCCTTAAGGAAGAAACGGGGGGAATAGGAAACAAAGGCATTGAAATAGTTATCATTCTTGAAATCCCCAGGCAGTTACAGTGGGAGGCACTGCAGACAGCACCTCAGGCTGTTTGGCCAAACACAACCACCCAGGATCTAGGGTCACAGCTCTTCCCACTCAAGATGCAAGCAGCAACCAATGGTAAAGAAGAGAACAGAACCTCACATGGGTACAGGCTGATAGAAAGTAGACTTGAAAAGCAGGGGGAAGACTCTTCTTACATCTTCTTAACATAATTTTCTCTTAGCAATGTAAAAAAAAAAAAAAAAAAAAAAAAACCCACCCTAAATCACTATTGATCAAAGCATTCGGTTTTCATGGCCCAGACAGAGGCAGAAAACTGAACACAAATCCCCAAACACAGCACTTTCCACACTGGCCCAACACGAGCAAGGCTGTGTGTGTACCATTCTAGATTACGTAGATAAGGGCCACACCTTGCTGTGTTTTGAAGTGTTCCCTTCACTGAGATTTATTAGCCAGTATACTAGCTCATCCTTCTTGATGTCTGTTCAGGCTTCTCAATTTAGCTCTCCAGTACCATTCTGCGTCTAACATTGCTGATGTGAGGAACACCCGGGCACACAACGCCCCTTTTTCAAGAAACAAGTTTGATACAAGAATGGGCCTTTATTCAGAATTCAGTACTAATGTCACTAGGTGACATTCTTCATGTCAGACCATTCGTGTTTTTCCCCATATAGATTTGATTCACCAAAATGCTTCATAAGTAATAACAAGGTAGGGATTTGTAACTCCTTACAGAAGTTAATTAGTAGGAGAAAAGCAGTAGTATTCAGAAGAAATGGCACTGAAAACTGCAAAGGTTTGAGCTATACTTCCAAAAAATCAGATCTGTGAATTTCTAATTCCTGTCTTCTACGCTTTCAGAATATAATTTCATTAAAGCACACCACCGTGAGAATTCTCAGCACTGTGAGAGTACAAGGCAGGCTAATGGGTGAAATTCAGCCCCACTGCATAGGAACAGTCTGGAGGAAGATCTGCCATCGACTTCAGGTGTATGACCCTGACCCTTCCATCTATCCAAAGCAGGCTTCATCTTGAAGTGCCATCATTCTCAGCCTTCTTCTGTCAGGATAGTTCATAAGTCAGCTGTAGCAATTTGCTATTAATTTGCTTCTCAATTATCTCATATTATGAGCAAATCATGTACATGAAAGGAAAATTAATATATCCTCACACGTCACACTTTGCTTTCTGCTGTTCTTACTGATTCTTTTTCCTAGCTCCTATGACTCAGCTCAGTCTGATCTCTACATCTGCCTTGTGCAGAGAGCTGCAGAGTTGAACAGACCACACTTCCACAATGCAGCCAACCTACACAGCGTCCTCACTTTCACAAGGAGATGCTCGTGTAAACACTGGCATACAAGTAATCTTTCATTTTGTAGATCGGCCTGCATGTAGAAATGCACTTATTTGAGTTTACAAGCAATGTTAAGAGATGTGTATTTCATACTTGAGATATTCAGTACTTCACTGCTTTGGAGAAACATTTTTAAAGGCTCTTCCAGCAACCCTGTTTGAAGTGCGTAGCTTGAGACAGATCTGAACTGTACTTAAAGCAATCACAGTTAAGATTGGCAAGACCTTAAACACTGCTAAGAGATAACACCACCCTTTTGCTCATTACTGACCTACCTAAGATTTCTGTGTTACCAACAATCAAAATGCTGTGTGTGGAGATTTCTGCATCACACTCTTGCTACGGTAATGAACAACATGGCAGCTTTATTTAAGACTTCTGATATTCACTTACAACGTAGAGCACCAGTCCTTACAGGTACCTCTACCATTACAACAAGAGCAGTATGACTGACATCAACAAGCCCGTCCATGTGAGCACAATTAAATATCCCTGTGTATGTTTGTTTCAGGCAGGTTACTATGAGGCTTGGCTTACATTTAACTTCTGGGGAGCCAAAGGTTTGATATTCCTTACCACGCTGCTGCAAATTAGCCTGCAGAGCACTTGATTTGCTTAAAATCAATAGAATTCTTTCGAGCAATTTTACTCGTATCAATAATGCAACATTTCACCAGTACTAAAATAATCTAATCTAGAAATTATTTCCCTAAAACTTGATAATGATTTTAGGTACGATGTTAGATTTTTTTTTTAATTGGATAAATAATAGCTCAGAGGCAGACATTTCTAAAATTAGGTGTTTTGCTTCACTGAGGCTGTCATGAAAAACAAAGCTTGTTCTCTTTCCTGCACCATGCAGCACATTTTAAAACAATTTCTATTTATTTGCTTGGTATTTTTCCTATAAAAAGCCCAACAAATTATTATAGCGTGCATTTCATACATTACTAAATTAGATGTCACCTGCTCTTCTAGTGAGTAGTAAAGATCGAGCACTGTCTAGTCAGAGGCAAAAACTCAACCAAATATTAATAGTTGAATTAATTCCAGCAATACGATACTAAGGCCCAGCAAAACATCCAAGGTCACTACGCTTCAGATGGTGCAGCAGTACAGTTACAGGACCGATGCCTCCTGGCATTTTTAATGTCTTACAAAGGGTTGTCTTTAGAACCAATCAAATTGAGAAGCTGGCAGCTGCAATTTGCCTACAAAATTAAATTTAAAGGAATCTAACTTCAGTTTTAAGCGGTGATTTAACTGCACTGATGTGAAGCCACCATTACTGGCTCCTGATTTTCAATAAATGATGATCACAGCATATCATAAATTCAATCCAGACAAAACCAACTGGTTGTTCATACAGACTTTTTTTTTTTTCCATGTACGCATCCACTAATTTAAGCCTTTGCTAACAGAGTCAGCAATCAGAAAGATAACAAAAGGACCCTACAGGAAGCAACTTTTGATATCATGGTTGCCTCAAATATTCTATCTTCTATCACACTAGGGGTGTTTTAAATGGCAATTTATTGCATTTGGTAGTTATGCTCATGCAGTGCATACCCATACATACACGCTTACACATACTGATGTTCCTACATACATGTGTGGAATATGTAAACATAAGCTTACAACTATATACCAGACTTATTGAATCCGTGCACAAGTGAGTGCACTCTGTGCTAACTGCTGTCCCAGAATCCTAAGGCTCTTTTTCCAACATAGCCAGGAATTTCCTGGAAGCCTGTCAGTCGCAGGTCGCAGCGCCTAGCTTTGCACTCACACAACCAAAGCCTGTCTACAAACACAGTGTATTACAGGAAGGCCCCAGCAGTTATCCCAACAACTTCCCTGCTCAGCTAAAAGATAATTTGTGCAGCACAGGGAGCTCAGTGGGGCTTTAGACTATCAGATATCATATATTGGCCCAGTGGGAAGAAAAAGAAAAGCCCAACAGACGACCCAACACAGAAAGCAAACACTTCCAGCTCTCAAAAAATAAACAATGCCCAGAACTGGATGTTGGAAGATGGATACCGTCCAGCCTGATGGGCAGCATAACTCACTGAGTAGGAGATGTAAGAACTTTGCTCTCTGTTCTACCACCTCCTTTCCCAACAGACATCTAAAGCCTTTGCTGAAGACTTCTACCAAGAAGTTCTGTGCTTTTGGAACTTACTTAAGCCCATCATAAGTTTCTAAATTATGTTCGGGAACCAAGGAAGCATCTGCCTTCAAGGTTGATTTCCTTTAACCAATGGCAGATTTCCAGTGCAACCACTGCAAATCCCATATAGATATTCCGTTGAGTTGTTCCAAAAAATTTACTTCCAAACCAAGCAAAACGTTTAAAACTTCCTGTACCTCCATGTTATTCTGCATGGTTTTTGCATTAGAAGATGGACTTTTAATATAGTCTTCTCCAGTGACTTTACTACAAAAACCCACATTTTTCCATGCTTGGCTTTTGTCCATCTCACTGTGGTTCCTACCTACCTGATTTATCCTTCTGACCCCCACCAGTTTCAGTTTAAAGCTTTTACTACTGCATTAGCACACCTGTGACCAAAGTGGTTTTTCCCTTTTAAGTTTTCTATTTTGATGAAAACCTAAACCACTGCAGCATGGTATTGATGATCTAAATATTGCAACCCTCATACATAAGTTATCAAGCATGTTCTTCTATTTGTATTTGCATGTACCTATACACACCTGTAAAGTTAAAAGCAGAAACGACTAAGATTTTTGTCACTCTAAAAATACAGTAGCTCCTTAGCAGCTTCAGCTGAACTAAAAACATCTCTAAAAAGACAGATGCTGAATGCACTGGTCCACTATGTGTCAGCATGAAGCTGGTGCAAGGAAGAATATGGAGACATCAAAGATTTTTCTTTTAGAAAAGGCTGTAAAGAGAAAGGAGAAAGTGTTGTACTGAGCAACCAACAATTACACAGCTGACACTAAAAAAACTCCAGACTCAGTCCAAAACACCACCAGTCCTTCCACTGGACTTTCTGATAT
>PPHD01021153.1:0-13362 GCA_002909625.1 Bambusicola thoracicus | reverse complement strand
GTCAGAGAAGGCAGTCACTGTACTTGCAGAGAAAGAAACTTGAGAAAGAAAGAAAACAAAGAAACACCCAAGCTCTAGAACTGCTTATGGAGGGACAGAGATCATGTTTTAGAGTATCAAGCATTTTTTAAGTGCTAAGCAACTTCCACTCACTTATGAGCATCTGGAAGTAGAAACTAATCAAAAAGCACAGAGGCAAAATAAGCTGATAAAACAAACAGCACAAGAGATTGACAACAGGAAGAAAGGGGGAGTAGCAAGCAAGCTTCCAACAGGGTATCTGCAAGTAATACTATGGAAAACCTTATATCCACTGTATAAAAGAACAAACTGATGGCAACGCTGAAAATGAAAACCAAACATTCTTTGTAATCAACTGGCTATAAACCAGTACTTGCAATTTCCCACCAACTAGGTAAGAAATTTTAATTTACTTTGCAAGAGTCAGCTGCCACAAATTCTTAATCAGCTGAAGGGATCCCAAAAACCTTCAGCCCAGTTCTAGCCCCTGCTCTGTAGATAAGTAGTTACTCCTATGTTGTTATGCTATTCGGAACTTGTTAATCTTAAATGGATGTTTGCCTGTAAGACTGGAGTAGACTCCTGCTGTGTCTGTCAGAAGCTTTTTCCCCTTCAGTGATACTGTGTACTCCATAGCTTCTTAATACTTCACTCTTATTTTTCCTATAAATAGCAGAAATTGCCAAGAATATTTACCTATGGAAATTAATATTTGGTACCTTGCTGCTTGTGAAGTTATCTGGTTAGCTAGGGGGAACGAAGCTGCAGATAAGCCATAAGATCATCAGGTTGTCTTTACATTTTTAAATGTAACAATCATTGCACTTTTGCACTCCAGACTGTATACTTAAAACAGAACAAAAGCAAAAATACCAAAAACAAACAAACAAAAAACAACCTCAAGCACACACTCACACCCTTTTATCATACCTCCTCCTTTTTCTTTGTATACCTGTAATAACTTCAGGTCAATTGAAAAACTGCAACAACTATAAAAGGAAAATACTGATTTTCTTCATAAAGCTGCTTCTGTTAGAAGCTTGTAAAATATTAGATGAAACAGGCTGGGACAACTGAGGTTCTTTACTCTTGGGAAAGCTCCAGGGATACCTTATAGAGCTCTCCAGTACTTAAAAGGGATCTACAGGAAAGAAGGGGAGGGACCCTTTATCACGAAGTGTTGAGATAGGACAAGAGATGACAGCTTTAAAATAAGGTAGATTTAGATTAGGTAATTGAAAGAAGTTCTTTACAGTGAGAGTGGTGAGGCCCTGGAACAGGTTGCCCAGAAAAGCTGTAGATGCCCCATTCCTAGGTCAGGTTGGATGGGGCTTTGAGTAACCTGGTGCAGCAGGAGGTGTCCCTGCCCCTGGAAGGGGGCTGGGACCAGATGGTCTTCAAGCTCATTTCCAACCCAAACCATCCCATGATTCTGTGATTATTAAGCAAAACAGCTCCTTACCAGCAAGTAAGTGGCAATGGCAACATCTTCATAAACAAACTTTTCAGGATCCGTCACTTCAGGCCATACCTTCAGAGGAAAAATAAAATAAAAGCACTTTAAATACTTCAAAAATTCTCAGTTAAAGAAGATGAATATCCAGATCTCTTTACCAGGATTCTGCATTTTACAAGTTTTGCATTTTAACCTGATTAAAATATATACAGGAAACAAATTTGAACAAGATTTAGTGATTCACAGAAAATAATGGCATAAAAAAAGTCTGCTATTCAATCAGTACAGTTTCCAAGAATTATAAGGCTCTGAAGTAATCTGTTCATTAGAATATGCATAAATTTGCTTACTCTAATTCTTAGAGCAAAAATGCTAACATCACTCCTATTAAATGCATCAAAAATGTTAGTATTCATAAATTTATTTTCACAACATATGAGACATAGAATTACCCTGGCACAACACAATATGAAGAATCAAAATGTGAAGCAATGTTTTACAAGATCATATACCAATTTCTTCAGTTGTAGCTAGACTTTGGTCTCTACCAAATTATGTCATACAGTATTTAAGGTTATCATCATCATTTTTAGGTGTTTCTAAGATAAGAAACTAAAAACACTGCTCTTCTGACTCAGACAGACATATCAATGCACCTACTTTAAATACAGCAGTAAATGTTTAGCCTACTTACTAACTATTGGTGCTTCCTGACCCCTTGAGGCTTTGAGGGATAGACTACATTTATGCTTCATTGTGAAAATGACTTAGGATTTCCATCCACTGATCTGCTGCTAACTCCTTACATGAAGGCAAGCGTTATGTTAAACATGTAACTCCACATGATATCTGGTGCAAATTCGCTTCAAAATTCTGCTTTTCCAGTTTAGTTCTTCCAAGTACTATGAAAATTATTATTTTTTCTTCACGTACACAGTAGAAGATAAAAAAATAACACAACAAACTATACTGCATACAATTCAAGTAAATTACTTAAAAAAAAAATTAGTGACAGAAACAGTTTCATAAGACAAAAAACAACAATAAAAAGTAGTGATAAGAAAGAAAGAGGTCACCACATTTGTCACTTAACTTACCTTCACCATCTCCTTGTATTTTTCTTTAAGGTCTTGATAAATCCTGCTGTATTTTGCTACAGGAATGAGTGACAGCGTACTTCTGAACTCACTGTACTTCTGCTCCACAGACCACTTGGCCAGTTTGGACAAAAGTACATCTCCAAGCCATGATAGTTTGGGGTATGTTATTCCATCTGAAAACCAATCTTCTGAAGATGGAGCTGTAATAGACACAGACCTTAAAAAAGAAAATAAAATCTTTAATGAAGTAGAGTGTACTTACATATCTCACTACCTCACATGGAAAAAAATAATAACTAAACGGACAAAAATCAGAAGATCAAATAAAGGTATAAGAGTAGACTGAGGAATAAGGAAAAACACAATAAACAAACAAAAAGAAAATAAAACAGAGAAGTTACTGAATAATGGAACAGTATTCCCTGTGTTCTGTTTGACAGCTCATCATATGCTAGTTTAAACACTGTATGAGAAGCTGTGCTAAACTTACTATAATGACTAAGGACTTGCATATGATGCACAACCTGATTTACCATGATAACCCAAGCACTAACGAATAATAGTGGGTAATTCACAAAAACATTTTCAAAAATTAAGAGGTAAATACATCACTTGACACATTTCATTATTACCTGGTTTTTCAATTTAGTTATATTTCCTAAGTTATGCAAGCTGTCAGCAGGAAACATCATACAATACTCAGGACCAAGCTGTAATAGTCTGCAAATTTTAATGTCTGAAGCTCAGCTGGTCCCAAAAAGCAATTCCTAACTGTATTTCAACCTTACTAACACCTACAGAACTGGACATTCATCAGAGATATAGCCAGCTCCTCCCAACAAGAAAACACCACACAGAGAGTCAATATGTAGATTCAGAGTTGAGAAATATTTGTTCTATGTTGATTTTAGTATTTTGTGTGTTTCATTTTAACAATGCACTCAGATCACACCATTCGTCATTCATTAATTACACAAATTATGAAAACTACATATCAATATTAAAACACAATATCATCCCTGCAATAATTTCCTTTCTCTCTCACTTGCAGCACTTACCATTCTTCATCTTGTATGTGTGTAAGGTGAATTTGATAAATATTGCACTTTTTAATTTGGTATTTTCCTTCACTGTTTTCCTCCAAGGGAAGAAAGGTTACAGTTCCATTGCAAACATCTGAAAAGATATGTAAACAGTGATGTTATTCCACGGTACAAATACCTTGTTCAGCACAAAAAACAAACTCATTTCCTTGCTATATTAACTGCAAACTATTGAGGACAATGCTTTATTGCTGCTTTCTCCTACCACACAGTTACTCTGGAGTTCTGGGATGTACATTTCAAGTTAACAGAGACATAACCTCCCAGAGAGGTTGCAGATGCCCCATCCCTGGAGGTGTTCAAGGCATGGTTGGATGGGGCCCTGGGTAGCCTGGTCTGGTATTAAAGGTGGAGGTAGGCAGCCCTGCTGGCAGCATGGGGGTTGGAGTTTGATGACCCTTGAGGACCCTTCCAACCCAAGCCATTCTATATATCTCTGTAACATTAGGCAAACTATCAATGCAATGTTATCAAGTAATCAGTAATACTATCAGTAACAATTTTGTTTTGTACTGCCTGAGAAGGTCTATTTTTAGGTAAAGTTGCATGCATTACATAACACATAAAGTTATGTTCACACTACTGATCTTAATGGTATCTCTCACCTGTGGAATAAAATGCTTATGCCCAAGTGCAGAGCTCCAAAACTTACAGACTTAGGAAGCGCTGAGATAAGCAGACTAACAGATGGCCATACCCCTCAGGGTCTCTGCCACATTTCAAGAAGCTATTCTGGAACTTCTGTCGCACTTCATTTTCTAATGTGACCTATGCATGTATCACAATTAACTCCTTTACAAGGAAGAACAGAGAATGTCTTTTGAAGTGACCAACAAATTAGACAGATGATTGGCAATACAGCCAACAGTAAGGCTTGCTATCTTGGCCCATCCTTAACCAACACTCTCCACATCCCAAAATCTCTTAAATCTTCTCCCACACTTTTTCTCACAGATAAGCTTACAACGGGCAGCTCAAGAACATCACTGCTCAACAACAGGATTTAAAAACAGCAACATCACACAGAATCACAGGGGCTGGAAGAGACCTCCAGAGATCACATAGCCCAACCCCCTGCCAAGGCAGATCCTTAGACCAGGCTGCAAGGTAGGCACCCAGGCGGGTCTTGAACATCTCCAGAGGAGACTCCACAACCTCATGGGGCAGCCTAACACCCTTATTGTAACGATGTTCTTAACACACATCTGTGCAGAACTTCCCGTGCTTCAGTTTGAGGCCATTTTCCCTCTTCCTATTGCCACTCACTACTGCTGCAGCGCCATCACAGAACACGAACGCCTGAACAAGTCACCTTGCACCACCAGCTCCTTCACAGGCGGGGCGGGAGGCCCTGCGGGCCGCGCCCGGGGCAGCAGAGCCCTCAGCACAGCACGGAGCTCCCGACCTGGCCCGGCCGTGAGGAAACGCAGCAGCTCCTCGCGCACCTCCCTCCAGAGCCGGCCCAGCTCCGCAGCCCCCGCCGGCTCCTCGCCGCTCCCGAGGCGGAGAAACGTATCTCGGTCCTCTCCGAGCAGCACCGCGCCCTCCGCCTCGATGGAGGCGCCGCACAGCCGCCTGTTGGCCACCTGCGGCTTCTCCAGCCACACGCGCACCGCCGCCCAGAAGCCGCGGGGCAGCACCGCGCCGCCGCCCCGCACCGCCGCCGTGCCCAGCAGCACCATGGTCGGCGGGAGGAAGCGGAGCGTCGCAGGATGCTGCCGTCACTTCCCGAGGCGGAGACGGAGGCGAGCGGAGGTAAACGGCGCGTCCCTTGCACCCCTGTAATTAGCTGTCAGTCGGCTGGATTTGTGCGAGGTCTTTGGCGTGGTCCCGCACCAAGTCCTTATTTCTTAATTGGAGAGATGCGGGAGATACTATTAGGTGGATAAAGGATTCTGTTGGATGGTCGCAACCAGAGAGTTGTGGTCAGTGGCTCTATGCTTAGCTATGCATAGGCCGATGACGAGCAGTGCCCCCGGGGGCCTGTCTTGGGACCGGTGCTCTTTAACATCTTTAATAATGGCATAGATGACGGAATGGAATGCACCCTCATCAAGTTCGCTGATGACACCAGCTGGGTGGTGCAGTTGACACTGTAGAAGGGGAGCATGCCATCCAGAGGGACCTGGACAGGCTTAAAAAGTGGTCCCGTGTGAACCTCATGAGATTCAATAAGGCCAAGTGCAACTCCTTACACTTGGGTCAGGGCCATCCCAAATGAGTACAGACCGGGAGAAGCAGTCATTGAGAGCAGACCTGCAAGAAATGACTTAGGGGTTCTGGGGGGCAAAAAGCTGGCCATTCCTTCCAGTCCTATCACTAGTTAATGGGAGAAGAGGCCAATCCTCACTTTGCCACCAGCTCCTTTCAGGGAGTTGTAGAGAACAATAAGGTCTCCCCAGAAGCTTCTCCAGACTGAACAACCCCAGTTCCCTCAGCTGCTCCTCACAAAACTTGTGCTCCAGATCCCTCACAGCTTTGCTGTCTTTCTCTGAACACACTGCAGGGCATCAATGTCTTTCTTGTAGTGAGGCGCCCAAAACAGAACACAGTACTCAGCCTTACCAGAGCTGAGTACAGAGGGACAATCGCTTTCCTGCTCTTGCTGGCAACATAGTGTTGCCAGCAATACTGGTACAAGCCAGGATGCCATTGGCCTTCTTGGCCACCTGGGCAAGGTAAGATGGTTTGATGTTACAAAGAAATGCTTTCCTCAGGGATGGTGAAGCTCTGGCACTGGCTCCCTTGAGAAGCTGTGGATGCCCCATCCCTGGTGGTGTTCATGGACAGGTTGGATGGCATCCTGGGCAGCCTGATCTGGTGGCTAGTAGCTCTACCACCGCACTAGGATTGCAACTAACTGTATGATGTTTTGATCCCTTTCAACCTGAACCATTGTATGATTCTGTAATAAGGTCCAACTTATGCTGACTGCAATACCTTAGTATAGAAATGCCTTTATGACCCCTTCTATTTGAGGAAGCACATCTCAGTACACTTTGGTATTAAAAAGTACCACCTCCTGCTTCAACCAAAAAAAAAAAAATCAAGTCACCTGCCCTGAATTTTGACAGTTCAAATAGAGATTCTACAGCTGAAACCCCAAAGAGGGTTGTCTAGTCATAAACTTGAATTACTAACAGGAGCACCTTCCAGATTAAAAAGCTTTTTAACTCAGCATTTTTTGTGTGAAACTGTAGTAATTTTCAGCGAGTTCTAAATAATCCATATTGTTATTTTCTGCCATGTTCATAGGCTGATTTCAGGCTGTCAGCGGAACTCAATTCTATAGGGCTGAAAGCATCATGGAGGTGATTCTCTGGGGCAATCTTTGGCTGTATTTCTCACTGTAATTTCCAGCTTTGATTTACTAATTAATTTTAAGGTTGCTTGCTTAGAACTAACTTGTATCAAAACATAGTGGGAAGATTGAGACAAATTTTATTATTTTTTTTGCAGTGCAGCACTCTTTTCATGAAAACACAGGTTTTAACATTTCAACAGTCTTACTGATCTGCAATGTAAGTAAAGCTTGACACCTTTAAATAAAGCTGCAGTGTTTTATTGCCAGATTTTCTAGGTTCTGAGCCAGAAGCATTTAACTGCCTGATTTAACTGCTTTCTAGTTCACTTCTGTTTGCTGGTGGGAGGTGAACGTCCATTTATTTGGCATCAGGTTGAAATGCTCTTTCCCAGTGCCTGAAGTTGGGTGGTTTTGGTTTTTTTGTTTCCTTGTTTTTGTTTGTTTTTGTTCCAGCTTGTAATGAGACGGAAAGTACAGTGATAGTAGTGAGGTGACCCAATCCTAGGCTGCAACAAATGAGAACAAGCCCAAATGCAGCAGCTGCAGACACAGAAGCAAAAGAAAAAAAATAAAAATGCTTACCTTTAGAAGACCACCAGTAGGCAGGGATCTCCAGCAAAATATCCTTGCCTCCACTGCCAACCCTTAAATGAGGTCTGGGAAGGGGTGGATCCTGGCTCCGTCGTTTCTGGTAACTCAGGTGCATTGCATGCAGCTGAGCTCCCCTGGGTTGGCCCTGCCTTCCCACCAGGTGCTCAATCACTGGCTCAAGCCTTGACTTAGCATTTCCACTACACATCTCAGCTCTGGAACTGCACCTGGAACTCATGTGGAAGTTGCACATAGAAATATTGTCCTGCAGTCCTCCTCTGCTGCATTATCATTGTGTTCTTAGTAGGCTGAAAGAAACCGAATGGATGAAAGAGTAGTATCAAGATGATGAAGAAAAGGAATGACAGAAAAAGTAGAATGCCAAATTAGTTGTTTCTACACATTTCAATAGGCCTAGCTGAGCACCTTGGCCAGCCCTGGGTCCAGATGTGCTCCCAATGTCTTTGGGTATTGCTGCTTCTAGCCTGGCCCTCTGTTCCTGCCATCTTCCATTCCCCTGCTCAGTCATTGATGCCTCTTTGATGCCTGACACAGATCTCTGCCATCTGAGTGAGGGACAGAAATTGCCAAATGTGATATGAGCAGGTAGCAGCAGAGAGCACTGACTCTGCGCTTTGGACCTAGCTATTACAAACTGAGGTTCAGCTTCTCTCCCAGAGCACTGTGGGTTGTACCTACTGATAATGAAGTGCTTGTGATAATGAATAATGAATGATAATGAAGGTTTTGTGAAGTTCTGCAACTTGCTGGAGAAATATTATGGCCCACAATGATATAGGAAAATGTCATCAGAATTTTTGGGCCTTGCTGCTTTTGATCGGAACTGCAAGGGATTGAGGCCAAGTCAGCAGAGTATAAGAGAATTCAGAAATAAATTTGTAGTGAAAAGGTGGACTAAAAAGGTTAGAAAGCAAAACCACTAAAATTCAGAATGAGAAGTTAAAAGTTAAGGAAAGAAATAGGAGAAAAATGAACCTGTATCCCCCCATGCTGACCCACTTGGTTATTTACTTTGTGTTTTCACACTATCATTATCTACAGTAAACTGTCCACTCCTCCTTCTTGCCTGCATCTCAATTCTAAGCACTCCGTGTAATTGACTGAGCTTTTGGGTAATTAAATCAAACATCCATTACAGCAATAATTTCAGATTGCTTTCTGTTCACCTAACTATTGTAACTACTTTACACTAACTCAAGTTCACTGCCTTTGATCTTACCATCAGTTTCAGTCGCTAGAATTTATCCTTATTAAAACTGAAAGTTTTTATAGCTGTGTTCACTTCAGCATTTACACTTCTGTGTAAGTCAACAAAATCAGAAGAAAATACTCTTAAGTTGGAATCTGCCCCTGAAATGTGGAAGAGTGTATAGCTGGAGAAAGCTTTCTTCCCCCAGTCTCCTTCCTCTACAGAGGAAAGTACAACAGCACACTTTCATAGGCAAAGTGGCACACTAACTACTGTGAAAAGGACAGGATGGTGTTAGTTGACACGTGACAATGAAAGTCCTCCTTTTTGTGTGTGGATTCCTTTACGTACTGAATGCTAAGTCTGTACCTTCTGGATATAAATGTATCCTCATGCCTGATAACACTCATCCTTCTTTAGTCTTTCCTTAATAGCTCTTCTGGAGAATTATTAACATCAACAGTGTATATTAGTACACAAATGCAGTTTATCTGTAATCTCTTCAGAAATTCAGAGATCAAAGTGTGGATTGATACCTGCAGTTTTGTCCTGACTAGCTTTTGAATGCTAGAATAGTCACAGCAGTCTCATTCAATAAACTGTTGCCATTTCTCTAATCAGAAAATTAATCATTAAAGAAAATCTGGAACTTAAGTCTTGATCTGTCTTTTGCCAAATAAAGGAAGAATTCCAGCTGCAGAAAACTAAGTTATTTTTTTCCAGAGAATATAATGATGTTGAGAAAAAAATACAGTAAATTACTCATCTTGATAAATAGGATTCAACAATTGAAATTTGAAATCTTCATTTAAAATAACATAATAACAATAATAATAATAAAGACTATGCAATTTATTTACATTTGATCAAAGGCATTCTTTCCTTAGTTTATACGAAGCCAACTGGGTTAGAAAAATGGACAGCCAAGCTTTTAGTTGGTTCTGCACTGCTTTACTCACACATTCGAACAAGTCTGTGGGTTTAATTAACAACCCTTCTCATTTCTTAATCTGCAGTACTTCAGTTCATAATGTGGATTTTCTTTGTTGCAGAACAATTTGACTAACAATGGCACCCACACTGAATGTGAAAGAAGACAGTGGCAACCAAAGTTCCTGGAATACTTTGCTACCAGATTTCCCTAAGGGGCCTCTCTCCAAATATAGAAAGAAAGCTTCCTTCAACTGGAAAGAGATGGCAGTGTTCCTTGATGGTGAAGATATCATCCGGCTTAAGGTAAGCCAGCAAGACAGTAAGCATTTTTAATTTTGGACTTACAGAAGCAAGTATTTGATTCTCAAACACAGAGTATTTAATAATAGTCTTTAGATATGGAACATGAAGAAATTATTTTTGCACATCTCTTTTTCAGAACAGAACTGAATTGTTAAACAAACTGCGTTGCTATCTAATAAGGCATGAGTTCTGAGGTAAAAAATACACTGTAGCTTATTATTCTTGTGAGCAACCACCTGGAGTACTACATTCAACTTTGGGGCCCCCAGTATAAGGGGCACATGGACCTGTTGGAGCAGGTCCATAGCAGAGCCGTGGAGATGATGAGGGATCTCCACTGAAGAGTCTGAGGGAGCTGTCTAGCCTGGAGAGGAGAAGACTCCAGGAAGACATTATAGCAACTTTCTGGTACATAAAGGGAGCCTACAAGAAAACTGGAGAGGTTCTTTTTACAAAGACATGTAGTAATAGAACAAGGGGTATTGTTTTGAAATTGGGAGTAAATTTAGGTTTGATACTAGGAAGAAATTATTTATTATGAGGGTGGTAACACACTGGAACATATTGCCTGGAGAAGGTGTGGATGGCCCAACCCTTGACCCATCAAGGCCTGGTTGGATGGGACCCTGTGCAGCCTGCTCTGGTGGAGGGTGTCCCTGTCCATGGAAAGGGGGGTTGGAACTAGATGATCTTCTAAACCAAATAATTCCGTGATTTTATGATTCTATCTAAGAAAAACAAAAGATCAAAACTAAAACTTTGAAAGTTGTACATTCACATATAAAATGGGTACATATGATGATTCTTTTAAAGGGAGTACATTTCTGCTTTCATCTGGGAGCAGAACGGTTGTCATAGCCTAGTGCCTTTACCATTATGACATATTTATAACTAAATGCTACTTCTGGAAGATTTTGTACTCAATCTAAGTACAAGTGCCCTTTAGAGTCCTGCCAGCAGCTTCATAGTGAAATAATGAAGCAGCTATAAAAAGCACGTAGCTTTTACCGAACCATTCTCTTACATTCAGAGTGAATCAATCCCACACCTATTATGTAATGACAAAGGAGCTTTTGTAAAGTTGAGCTTCATGAACTGCATCTACAATGATAGACCATTTTAACAAATTTTTAATTCTTTCAGCTTTTTGCTTTATAAACTTACATCAAACGGTTGTAGTTTAAGGCCTGGTATTATCCTAGATCAACATTAACTTGTTTTGTTAATTCTTTTGTATTAACATTCTCAAATCATTGTTTTTCCTTCCTCAAGAACAGAATCTTCTCTTCTCTAGAAAGTGATCCTTTCTTTGCACATCATCCTGGAGAAGAATTGAGCCGTGAGAAGTATCAGGAGCTGACATTCCTGCGCTGTAAAAGACTCTTTGAGTATGATTTTCTTACTCAGCAAGAGATCATGGAGAACCCATTGAAAATATTGAATATGGTTATCTGTATAGGAATGTATGATTGGTCTCCATGTCTCCAATTTTTCTTACATTGCGGGGTAAGTACAGCTGTAAAAATATTTTTGAAGTATCTTGTAACACTCTTGTTTGTTCTGCTGTTTTTCTCCCTATTTTATTAAAACAATATATTTTCCCAGACCATTGTTTTCAGTAATCAAATTCAGTTTAGCTGTTTAGAAGACTCAGAGATCTATGAGGTAACAAAATAGTAGATCTTTGTCAGCTAGTTCTGAGTTGGAATCCTGTCTGGTGAGTGGAACAGCACGGGCACAGCTACTGTTTTGACATTTTCCATTCCACCTTCTTTTGTCCCTTCTCTCTCCTCAATGGCAGTAGCAGCGAAAAAAGCTAGGTTTTATGGGCCCTATTTGGTGGCTGTGTCTTTACTACAACTCCATATACAGTTGTCTGAAACTTCCTTGCCTCAGCCCCTGGTGTGTTGATTCAGGACAGAATACAGAAGTAACAGAAATCTGTGTAAAGATGATCACTGACATGAGTGGAAGGAGTTCTGTTCATCAGTTTGCCCCTAGATTAGTCTCTTAGAACGAATACTTAACATGGCTGATCAAATAATATTAGCTGAATCATTAGTACTCATTGCAGGGCAGGAGAGGTCTGGGATTTAGAGTTTTGCTATATGAACATCATCTACTAAACTAAAGATATCTCTAAAAACAACATTCTTGTCTGGTCATGAATCAAATACCTTCAGTTCCCAGCAAAATTAAATATTCTTAAAGTTATACTTTATTCAAAAATATATCCACATGCACAAATGGAAAATGAGCTCACAAGGCATTTTTAAGAGTTTGCAATGAAGGCTTGATCAGATTTGAACAGTGAAAATTTGCTACTCAATAAGTCTCAATAAACAACATTTAGTCTTTGGTCCCTCACCACTTCAGTGTTATTTCCTCAGAGGACATCAGACCTCTGTAAAGAGGCTAGGAAAAAGATCAAGTCCTGGCTTACCTCCTCATGGTATAGTCCAAGTAGTAGCCTACTTTACCTGATCTCTTTAATGAACATCCCTACTAGTGCTTATACATTTTTGTTTTCCGTCAGGAGGTCACTGATTTCATTCATTATTTTCTGTTTTTACAGGTATTTGGAGGTACAATCTTGAGTGCTTCAAAAAGGTTTGCAGACTTCATGAAGAAAATTTATAACATGGAGGTAAATTTCTTTTGATAGCTTTTTAGAACTGGGTATTTTCATAACCATGGCATTCAATGCATCTTTGTAGTAATTTGGATCTACTTAGGTACCTAGTTACCAACAAATAACAAAGTAAAGGAAAACTGAGGAGCTCATTCAGACACTCAGTTCTCACTATCTCACTACCTGTTATGCCATTTCCTGAATCTGTTTTAGTCTGTCCAAGTTAACATGCAGACAAAGTTTGGAGCCTTCTCCCAAAAAACTATATAGATGACACTATGCCAGTTTTGCTCCTCCCCCCCCAAAGTCTTTTAACAATATTGTAGCAAGTTTTATACTTAGACACTCCCACATCTGCATCAGTCACTATCCAGCACATATCCTTGGTGAGATGCTAGAAATATTCAGTGGCAGTGCTATAAACTGGAAAATATTAATGTATTAATGCCATATAGAAACACCACATAGAGTCCAAAGGAGAACTAGAACCAAGTGCCCTGCACAGTAAGTGCATCCTGTCTGATACAAAAAAAAGTCAATCCTAAGCAGTTTTTTCTGGTCAGCATTCACTGTCTGGCTTGATCCTTAGGCCTATGCAAGGTACACACTTGAGTGCAGTCAAACTGAGCTTCATGCTTCTTCTATACTGATCTTTTTTATCTTTTTTTTTTCTCAGCCATTCAACTTCTTTGCTTATTTAATCTTCTGA
>PPHD01021152.1:0-13362 GCA_002909625.1 Bambusicola thoracicus | reverse complement strand
CAGCTCGGGTCACTCCTGGGCTGCAGCCATTCCAGCTTTGGCACCCTGACATGAAGTTGATGGTTTGGGCTGGCAGGGACCTTTAAGATCATGTAGTTCCAACCCCTGCTATAGGCAGGGACACCTCCCTCTAGACCAGGTTACTCACAGCCCCTGATTATTGTCCGTGCTTCGCGTTGGTGACTGGAGGGGAACTCTTTGCCTCAGGTAAAACTGGAGATCGCGCACCAAGGAAGCCGTGCCAGCAGCTGGGAATGAACGGCTCTTACCATGAAAGCCACCACTGTTTCGGAGACGGGGTGCCCTTGGGCGCCACACTGCTGCCCCGCTTGGCGGATGATGTGCCTTATGATCCCTTCGGACGGATCCCACGACATTCCGGGCCAACGCCACCCTGGTGGCCCGAGGAAGAAAAACGAAAGCCGCTTAGAAGAACGTCACCGGCCTTTTGCCCCATACACTCCTCCTCTGGCGGCTGACCCTAACCCACCCGCCTCCTCGAGCCGTTCTTGGGGTCACGTCCCACTCCTCACTTCCCCCGCGCTCACCTCACTTCACCTCACCTCATCCAGTGGCGGCAATCGGCTGGAGGCGGGCGCGGCCCCGCTTGTTGCCATGGCGACCGAACCGCTCGGGGGCGGTGCGCGTGTAACGGGCAGCGCGTGCGCGTTGGCAGCTGTGTGCGTGTGCTTCTGTGGGACGGCATCTACGCCTACGTGCTACCCGTGGGTGTGGGGGTTCGCTCCCGGGAGCGTAACGGATGGGGTTTCTTAGTCCGTCGTCTGCATTCCTGTTTCAGAAACCTAACCCCTTGGATTTAGTATGAGGTTGTTCCAAAAGCAATGCCTCCTATTTGCTTTCATGGAAAATACAGCAGGTACGATGAACGCACTGACGCTGTTTGATGGAGCAAATTCTCAGCTGCAAAACAGTATTTTTCAGAGCAGTCACCACCATTAGCTGTGCATTTTCACCGGTGATGAACAGGAGCCCGCATGCCACGCTCATTAACATCTGCACCAGCAGAGGTGACCCACTGGTGCTGTTGCAGCTGCTTCAACACACCACTCACCGCCTCACTGTGCTCACAGACACTGCTTGGCCTCCATAACATCTGCCCCTGATGTCATGCGCCAATGTAATAAAACAGGAGGCATTACTTTTGGAGCGGCCCCGTGATAACAGCGAGACCTTTACCAAGAGAGATAACAAATCCACAGGAGTGCTTCTCCATCCATAGCAGAATGAGGAGCCTCTGTGGTCCTTCCTCACACACACATCTCTTCTCAGGGTGCTGGAGTCCCCTCAGCCAAGTGCCCAGCCCACAGTGGCCATGGGCAGCACATGTCCTGCCTTGGGGGCTGGCACTCAGCAGCCTCAGTCTGCCCCAGGGCCTGGTGGTTGGAGTGCATTTGGAATGCTCCTGGAGCACTCTTTCTTCTTTAATTTCACCCAGAAGGAAAGAAGAGGAAGGCAATTACACATTTGCTGAGTAAAAACGTGGTTTCAGGGGAGGTTCACATCCTTTGTTAGACCACAAAAGGTTACCTTGTTAGTGACCCACCTGAGGTCCCAAGGTTGCATGTTCAGAATAGCTAGATTTCTCCCCAAGAATCAGTGTTAAAGTTAAGTTTTAAACAGCGTTTCTGAAAATGGAGGCCTGGTTTATCCAGTGTTCTTGTAACTAGAACCAATGGCCCTCGTTCTCTCCTCAAAAATCACTGCACAGATGAGAGTCGCAGAATCATTAAGGTTAGAAAAGACCGCTAAGGTCAGCTAGTCCAACTACTGACCCACCCCCACCGTGCCCACTAACAGTGTCCCTCAGTGCCACATCCACACGGTTCTTCAATGCCTCCCGGGACAGTCATCTCTATGCCAATGTAGCTCCACTCCTGGGAAGTTTTCTGAGAAGCACCTCAAGAGCCTGCTGTGTACTGAAGGTGGAGGCACTCTTCCCTCTAGTGGTGTGTCTGAGACAGTTACACACTCAGCAAAGAAATTCTTGGTTTCATGGTACGGGGATTTTAAATGTTACTTTGAAAAGTCATTAAAAGCAGCACCTTCACTTTGAAATCACCGTGGATTACAGTTGAACACCAGGAAGCACTCATTTAATACTTCCATTCAGTGCTAGTGGCAGGACAAGGAGAAATGGCTTTAAACTGGAAGAGGGTAGACTTAGACTAGAGATCAGGAATTAGACTAGATATTAGGAAGAAATTATTTCCTGTGAGGGTGGTAAGACACTGGAACAGGTTGCCCAGGGAGTCTGTGGATGCCCCCTCCTTGGAAGCATTCCAGGCCAGGCTGGATGGGGCTTTGAGCAACCTGGTCTAGAGGGAGGTGTCCCTGCCTAAAGCAGGGGGTTGGAACTACATGATCTTAAAGATCTCTTCAAACCCAAACCTACGATTTACTGTGCAGGTGACAGAGTGCTGGCATAGGCTGCCCAGAGAGGTGCTGGTAGGTAAGTGGCAGGGAAACAGCCATTTCAGGCTCATTGAGGAAATGTGCAGACTCATGTTTAAGGGGATCTTAGCTGACATCTGTAGCATTATTTAAGCTGTTGTTAAAGGCCAGAGCCTCCCTATTAGAATACGGTGAAGGATCATTGGACTGGTCTTCTGTTTCTTCCTCCCAGCTCCATCCTTTGGCTGTACCTACCTTCATTTCCAACCGTATCATGATCGTGAACTGGGAACTTGAGTCCCGTGATTCAAATATCTCCAAGACACTTGAAGCAATGTTCCGTTGGCCAATGAAGTTCACTTTGTCTTTTAACTTGGAAATATTTTTTTTCCCCAGACCTCATTTGCAGAGAGCACAGCACAACAGGTTTTGCCCTTGATTTGAACATTTATGGAAACAAACAAACAAACAAACAACAGTATTGTAGAAACCCAGTTAACAAATAAATTCTTGTTAGCCTGGGTCCTTTGACCTGCACAATGGATGCACTGTATTTGCCAGGTTACAGAGAGGGGTGGGGAGCAGAGTTATTTGTCCTTCAAACCTTTAGAGAGGAGGGAGCGGGGAGATTCCAGACATAGCATCACTGAGTGCCTTGGCTAGAAACTCCTGCAAGAGATGCACTGTTCAGCTGCATTCAGGAGAATCGCTACCCAAGACTCCTCAGTGGCATTAACATTTAGTCAAAGGCATTAATAAAAACAATACAGGAGCTTTTTCCATTAATCATTCCTCTTTAAAAAAATGCTGAAAATTAGACCTGTGACTCATCAGACACTATTTGGCGTAGATCACATAGTTCCCACCTCCTGTTTCAAAAGAGCTGCAGTGTGCTAGAAGCACACACTGGTATTTTATGGGTCACTTAGCTGTTAACTACTCTTTATGTCTGTGCAGCTGATAAAAAGTCAGTAACTTAAATCTTTTTGCAAGACTAACTTCTCACGCAATGCTGAGCCCCACATCCCATCAGTATACGAAAAGCAGAAAAACTGATACAGTAATTTCCCCACAAGTTGAAGAAATGTAAGAAACTGCTGCTGGGCAGCACCCTGTTTGATAGGGCTTTCTTCTCCTGCTATAGGAACTTCTTCCAAAGTTACGGAAACATAGCTATCCAGCGTGTAGACAAAGGAGGGAGTCTTATAGGAAATACGTTGCTATGGCTCTGACCCCACTAGCAGAGAAGAAGATTGTACTAATAATGAGAGTGTAGTTATGCCGCAGTTTGAAAGATGATTTCTCACTCAGCTCACTCTTTTCCTACTACTGACTCGTCACTGCTGTACAAAGGTGCTCTTCGTTCATCTGTCAAAATGGAAGGGAATGCTCAGTGAATCAGGCTGGGAGGGGGAGAGGATTGTTACCCACACTCCCCCAGAAACAGAGCTCTCCCTGCAGTGTTTTCCCCAGCTGAGCTGGGAACCTACCCACCCAATGGGTGCACTTGCAGTTTGTGTATAAATTTGCAAATCCTTCTCGAAAATTCTGACTCGTGCTGCATACAAGCAGCTCTATTCCCAGTGCAGCTTCCCTCTTCTACAGCAGCTATTAAGGCCTAAGATCCTGCAGATTTGTGCTGAATACTTGAATAACTCTTTAAAGGGCTATGCCTGTTTGTAGCAACCTTCAAAAGAAATGCTAAGGAATGGGGAAAAAAAAGTGATATTTTAACATCATGCCTGGTAGCTGTTAGAGAACCAAAGGACAGCTGAGTTAGCACTTCTTACCTTTTACAATTAAAAATGGATTCTAAGGCTTCTGTAGATACATTGTACTGGCCAGTTGTGATTGTTTTTTTCAGTCTCGTATGTCAGGTAATCCTGATAGCAGACATGAGAACAATATTTAGATAGAGAATACTGTGAGGAGATAAGAATCCAATTTGTGAAATTACATGTAGAGAAAACATCTGATAAAGAAGTAATTTAGTGAAGTCATTCAGCCATAGAAATAGAATACGACAGAAAAGGACTTTGAGATGGACATTAAGTCCATTTTGCTGAAACAAAGAAAGGAATACTTTTCCCCGGCATGCACAAATATTTCAGAAGGATGGTTGGTTTTGCTTTGAATCAGAGTCTTACAAGAAATTCTGAAAATCCTTTGCTTGGGACACTTTATGACTCTGACTCCCTGTGACCTCCCATTCATCTCCTTCCCATCACCAGGAGACAGCTGAAGGGAAATGAGTTTTCTCCAAGTCTGTTTCAAGGTGTGATCTGGAGGCTGTAACGATGTGTAGGCTGATTCCGGTCCACAGCCATACAGATAGAGCTCAGGAGGGTTATGAGAAGGAAAAACATCCTTTGTGGTTTTAGGGTAATTAGAAATGGGTTTTCTGGCAGGTCACTTCATGCACAGAAGGTCTTCCTGGCAGATTAGAAGAGTCTTAAGTATCTGTGATGTGTAAGACAGAAAAAATCAGAATGTAAATGACATAAGATTTCACACCTTTGCCTTGAAGTCCCAAGAGCTGGGGAAAAAAACACCACAACATTACAGCCAAAAGATACTACTTTGTTCCTGAGTTGAGCTAATCAACTCTTGGTATGACTAGCTCGGTAGGATTTTTCCATACAGAGAAAGAAGTCATCGTTTTGCTGCTCTTCTGGGGCTCTGAATTAGCTTACCGTGGGCTTTATGTCTAGTCAGACTTTGTTCATTTTTATGAACTTTACTTATGACTCTTTACTTCTGTAGACTATGAACTCTACTATGTTCAACACATAGTTGAAGTTTAAGAGGCAGTGATTTTGAAATAGTTATTCCGGCTCAATTTCATGTAGTTTCTGTATTCTTTAGTGAGTATAGTTCTTTTAGTCTTCCAATTACCAACTTAATCTGATAGCTGGAGACTTGTTTTAACGCCATTTGAAGGATTGAGTTATTTGTGTTTGTTTGAGATGTGACAGTTGTTTGTAAGCTTGCACTCACCAGGTTGAGAACTTCCTGAGATCTTACCTGTGATTCACTGGAAACTATAACCTGAAGACAGTTTAGTATTTGAATATAACTATGAAACTTCAGGTTTCACAACTTCTTTTCAAAGTTCAGTTAGGAAGAGAACTAATCAAAATTCAAGTAGCCTCCAGGATGAGGTTTGAAAGATGAAACACATTGCCACGAGTGTATTTTACAAAGACCTCAGCACCTGACCTCTGCCAGCATCATTGGAGGCTTATACATTTCTAGAAATGAGCACCAGAGCAAAGCAAAGATTTTCATGCCAGTTCCAAGGCTGGTAGCTACACTCATTGTGACTCTTTGTTCTCATTGGTATTAGAGGTAGTGAGTTCCTGGGCTTTTTGGACAACCCTAAACGTGGAAAATGCTCTCAGAAGGACTCCAGATGATGTTTTGCTGAAAGATCACTGGGCATTTCCTTGACCTCTTGCTTATGCTGGATAACGGACATCTAAATGGCTAAATAAATACAGAATACCAAAATAAAGTATATATGTTTACAGCCTGCTAAGATCTGTGTTCTCTCTCCATATCAGACTCCTAGAAGTACCCGAAAAAACCCCCACAATGTGAAACGTACCCAAAAGCTTGGGTTAATAGCTACATCTCAATGGGCACATTTAGCAGTAAGCCTGTTCGTGTCCCAGTCAAGTAGAACCTGCCCAAGCCACAACTTAAAATATGAGCAGCAGATCAAACATCTACGTGATACCAGTTGGAATGATAGTGTACTCAGGGCATGCAGGTACGAAATAGCCTCTTGCTTTGTTCCTGCATTGTAGCCTTAATTCTAATAGAGACAGACATTCCTAGCACCCACACCTGTGGCTACATCATCTGGGGATGAGGCACTCATGAGACTGTGTTGATTGTAAAAAATCCCACACTCCGGTAGCTCAGAGCAGCCTTGCAATGAGCTGCAAGAGGAGCTTCAGACCAGCATGTGAAGGCTAAAGCTCTTTTCAAGTCCCATGGAAGTCTGGGTCTGGCTGGAGGCTTGCAGATGAAGAAAATGTGCTTTCTTCTTATCTGTACTAACAGCTGCAGAGTGAACACTCCCACCATTTGGAGCTGAGAAAAATACAACAGGTAAGAGAAATAGTCAATGCATGTATGGGGGTGAAATAGGGCTAAGAGATAACTTTACATGCGTATGGTGTTTTCTCCCCTTTACATTCATGCTGCATGCACACACTGACATTACAAGATGGTCACTTCCAGAGGGAGGGAGAAGAAACTGCAGCCAAATATTATGCAAGAAGTTCCTGCCTCCTGCACACATCAGTGAAAGTGGCCTTTAAAGTCTTGCCAGTCCTTTTAAAAGTCTCAGCCACTTCTCCGGTCTGCGGTCATCAGATTCAATAAGATAGCTTGCAAAGAAAGGAAAAAGCAAATAGTTTTGCCAGCCTCGGTAGAAAAACACATTGATTCCAGCTAACACTCAGCTTTTCCCGTACAGTATGGCTAGTATCATGCCTGCAAAGCTTTTCATAGGAAGGATGACTACTTGTTATAAGGATCGTTCACAGGAAGTTGCTGTGAAAGCGTAAGCACGAGGAGTTTTGGGAGGAGATTTGCAGCAGTGCCGGGAGTGCTGCTTGCAGTACCAAAACATTTGCTGTCCAAGAGGAAAGAGGCTTGCCAGGAACAGTTTGAGATCCAAGGAAAAGCCAACACGTGGCATCAGCTGCTGCTCTCCCAGTGGGATCCCAGTGAGTCTTGATCTTTCTCCAGGTGTTACACAGCAACACATCGCTCAGGTTTTGTAGCCTGCTTCCTGTGCCAGAAGTTGGGTGAGAACTGATCAGTAGAACCGAGCAGAAGCACAGGTCTTTTCGTCCCAAGTAAGGCTGCAAGGCAATTAAAATTAGATGTATTCTGATTTTATGTTCAGGATTACAGTATCCAAAAGCCTATATATACATATATATATATATATTTATATTTTTATTGGAGGAGAAAAAAGAGATATGCCGTTTTAGTATTCTCACAGGAAAAATAATTTATTAAAGAAAGAAAAAGGAAGCAGCAGAGAGTTTAGAAACAGCCTGTGGAGTGGAACCCATACTACTCTCTTACAAATGAGCCCAGTTCTTTCCAGCAGTCTTTCAACACTGTGAATGTCCTTTTCCTCTTCCGTACTTCCGAGACCCACTCCAAGTCACTTGACATACTGCTGCTTAACCAGAACCAAGCACAGGAACAGCTGAAGCTCAGGCTTTCAGGCTTTTACAGTATTAGAGGGCTTTTGTTCAGGAGAATCTTTGAATAGTATACATTCCAACATCTTAATCTTCAATTTAAAGCTACAAAGGCTGGGGGCATGTACTGAAAGATTTCTGCTGGCGTGCCTTGGAATCTCAGGTTATTTTCTGTCTGAATGGAATAAAAGAAAGTTACACTGGCTCCTTGGCAGCTGTCCAGGAATCCTCTGGAGAGATTGTAGTGGTCCCATGTCCCACTATGAAAGGACTCCAGCTCCTCATTGTCCTCAGCAAAAGCCCTGCAGAGGATGGGCTCTGTGGGGCTCAATCTGGGATTGGCAAGTCTGCAAGGGCATGTGGCAGCTTGCATAGCGCAGATACAGATTAAGGTCTCGGCCACGCGGGTGCATCTCTAATTGACCAGTAATAATGTCAGTGAATTAGAGTTCATGTCCCGTTGGCGGCAGACTGGGTGGCTGGTGGTTTTGGTAACATTGCAAGGTTTTCAGCAGTCAGCCAGGAGCTCTCTGGTATGCTGCCAACGCAGCCACTTTTGGCAGCAGAACTAAAGGCATGAGAACTTTTCCTTGGCAGTAAAGTTAGTTACTCTAAGCTTTCACTTGAAAAGCTCTGCTTACGGAACTGAACTGAGTGCTAAAGCTTTTTCCATTGAGTCATGCTTCAAAACACATGGAAGGCACAGAAATTTTCTGCTCTTGACTGTGGCAATTGGTTTCAACTAATGTGGGCTGTAGCAGAAGGAATTATCAGTTCAGGTCATTATGGAGGTTAGACTCCTCTCATTAACAGCTTTCCAGACCATCTGGGAGACTTTGTCTAGGACAGGTCAGCAAGTCTTGACTACAGTACTATTTAATAACCAAGAAATAGCTGTAATTGAGTGTATTCATATTCATAAATGCTGCTCCTTTTCCTTTCTCAATTATCTATAGACAAATTACTATAAACGAATTAATTTGGTCCTGTGTGGAGCCAGAAGTTGGACCCAATGATCTTTATGGGTTCCTTCCAACTCAAGGTATTCTAGGATTCTGTCCTTTAAATATAACAGCCATCAAATGGAATAGGTAACTAATATAAATCGGTTATAACAATGGCTTAGCAGTGATCAAACACACTGAGGGAAGGGAGACACGGCTATTTTTTATGTCTTTGAACAGCCTCCTCTTCCCTATTACAGTGATGGAGTCAGTTGTCTTTACTTTCTGGTGCCATGTCATTAGCACAAGGCTGCAAGGTTTTAAGTATATTTATAGATCAAAGTCAAAAGCCAAACACATTTACAGTTTGTTTTATTTTCTGCTGTTGAATTTAAGAGTTGCCCTTTAAAGGAAGACATCTAGGGTTGTTAATTTAATGCTAGACTCACCCAGTTTATTACCGACAATTGTTCACTAATGTGACTTAGTTTCTTGTGGAGAAACAAGTTCTATAAAGGAATAAAAAAAACAAACAAACACTGAAACGGAGTCAGTCTCAGGGATGAAAGAGTTTAGGAAGAGCTTAACACAAACATCACTGCAGCATCCAGCTCCTTTAAATTCTGCACATGACTGACTATAATGCATAAAACATGCCAGCAAGCATTTGCCTCGTTCTCTGTTGAATCAGGAGCAAAGGTCCTGTTTCGTTACAAACGATCTGCATAAATCTGTGTTGCCTAAACTCTCAGCTCCCCCTTTTTAAAGAGGATCAGGTTTCTGATCCAGTTCATAGCATCACAGCAGATAGCTGGGCCAAAATGAAAAAAAGAGGATGGGAAGGACAATAGTTTTACCATGAGACACTTTGTTCTGTGAAAATATGGCATTACTTGAAGATAATGCTAATGTCTGTTTAGCAGGAGAAGGTACTCTTATCGCCTGATTCAGATATTACCTGATCTAGAAAGTGACGGGGAGAAATCTGTTTTCAATACGTAGGTCCAAGTCCAAAGTAATTTTCCAGCTTTAATGAAGAAACCTTCATTTTGTTCCAATGGGAGAGTCCATACTGAGAGCTATGCCCCAGACAGTCCTACCTTTATTGCTCCCTTGCAGCACTTCAAAGAGCACAGCCACCTGAATTTCAGTGCTGGCTGAAACCCTAGCTTTGCTGGTGCTGGGAGTGTTTCAAGCCAGTTCAGTGGTTTGATGTGCCTGAGACACGTGCACCCCAGCTCTTTGGGTTACCGAGTTTGCAGTCCTCAGAGGTTCTCTGACACTTGTCTCTCATGTGTGCCAGCAACTCTTCATGAAGGTACTCTTTACAAGTACCACAAACTACATTCTTCTTTTTCTAGGACTGCCTATCTTTGGATAACTTGTATGCATTTTCAACCATGACAGCTCCTGCTATAGCTTGGCAAAAATGTCCGTGAGTTTCTGATATGGATTTGTCACACTTTCTTTGCTGGAGTACCAGGTGAGAAGCATAGATTATTCATGTCTAATGCATATCTTGCACCTATCTATGTTATTGTAAAGACTTTTAAGTAATTTCAGCCGTAGAATGCCTTAAATATGATGCAAGGCAATGCCCAAAAGTAAAAGTGTTCCTTTTTTAGCAAGGTAAACAAGAACTGAAAGAACATTGGCTTTGAGATTGTATTTGCTCAAAATCTTCTGCGTTATGATTTGGTTCTACTGGCAAATAAACTAGTGAAAAGACACAAAGCAGCATTATAATTCCATGCGCCAATGCCTTTTCCAGTGTTGTACCATCCTCTTCCTCAAACACAAAAACTACACAGGGCTCTTTTTTGTGTACTACATTTCATGGTTAAATTTGACTTAAAGCAAAATTGGCTTCATGTTCATGCTCACAACCACATCCTTCCAAGCAAGAAAAAGGGGGTATCCAGGTGGTCTTACAAGATTCACTGTGATGACAGGGAAAGAGAGGATACTGCTTATTGTGTCCTCACCTCATCTCCTAGGTTAAAAGGCAGCTTAAAGAGAAAGGGAATGAGGCACAAGCAGAGCATTATTGCATTTACATGCATGTTTGATTGGCACCATGTAAGAACACTTTTTTTTTAATTAAAGTATGATGAGCACCTGCTGAATACCGTCAAGCTAAGCTCTGAATTCAGAAAAAAATGGCTAAGGAGACATTCTAGCTAGCTGACCTGAGTTAACCAGTGCTGGAATCTTAATTCCTCTGTGCAGCCAGTGAAAGTAGTAAGTCAGGAAAAGCAAGTATTTGGCTGTCAGAAATATTAGACCTTAGAGGAAAACCTTCAAGAAATACTGCCCAGGGATATTTAAAGCTATGTCTGTAAACAAAGATTTGTGTAGATCATTTACGAAGTCAGCCTGGGAACATAAAACAATAGGTCATTTGTGGAACAATATTTTTGGATACCACTCCCTAGCTTTTTTCTCACAACAGTCAGCTATAAAAGTTTAATGTAATTAAACATTCTAGTCAGGTCACCTTTCAAAGAGTTCACCTGCTCTTATTACAATGATCATTATCTTCAAGGCCTCATAATTTCCTTCCTATTTAGAAAGGAAGTCTTTATGATATAATAATATATAGAAGGTGATTTTCCTCAAAGTATAGGAAAATATACATTCTAGTAGAGATCATTATCGCTGTTAGAAATACCTTTTATAAATGAGAAATGAGATGTAACATGTAGAAAGTAATCGAATAGTAAAGTTTGGAACGTCTTCATACAGTGAGGCTCTTTAGGTAGAAGTATGAGAACAGTGAACAGGTTTTATGAGTGAGGTGGAACCATCTAGTAAGTTGACCTGCAAACAAGCATTTTTCTGCAGGCAGACAGACCTAGTAGTTCAGAGGGAATGTTACAGAAGGGCTTTAGATGCTCACAAAACAGCTATGTATATCATCATCATCAGAGTCCTAGAGCCATAAGACATTATAAGATTCTTCAAGGTGAGGTTTAAGGGTAAAGGTCTGAGTCACTGACTTTTACATCCTCATTAGAAGTCAGAACTGTGCATAAATCAGGTTTATAAACCTCATACTAAAGACGGACTACCAGAAACATATAAAAGTAAAGAGACGGTTAACGCCTTATTTACAAAGTCAAAATAGTTCAGATGCTAGACTCAGGGTTAGACCTCTCTATTCCAAACCTGATATTTGCAATACTTGACAAGTAAGGAAATAAGAAGCAAAACAAACAAACAACAAACAGAAAAATCAAGAACTGCTGTGGAATACCAAAGGCAGCACAGGGAAGGGACTGCAACTTTAGTGCCTAAAAGCAGTGGCACACAGATCTGTGCAACTACTCTGGGATCAGCAGTCTGAGGTCACAAGAAAGTGTGAGAGAAGAAAGGAGTGGAGCTCAACTTTGGCCACCAATTGCCCATTTACAGCAAACTGAAAGTGCTTGTGCCTTTTGAAAATTTATTAGAGGAGGGAGAGACGTTAATATAAGAAAAATAATGGAAAAATATATTGCTCAGATACCTCAATGTGTAGGACTCTCATCACTCAGGAAGTTGAAGTCTTAGGGTGTGAGTATAACAGAAGTGTGCAGCTATACACTGAAAGAGTCCAAGAACATGAAACAAAGGCAAGATGCAGTAACAAGCACAAGGCAAATGTGCTTTTAAGAGAAGCCGAAACAAAGTGCTAGAGACAGGTTTAATAAAGATCAAGACAAACAGCTGATGAGCTAGAAAAAGTGCTAAGATTTGGGCAGGCCAAGTCACAGTTAGGGTACAGCAGTTCTATTTGCTCTTCTACTTGGAATTAACTTTTTTGCCTTTATTAATCAGGCTGTTTATCTGACTCTTCATTTGTTCAAGGTCCAAAGAAAGCTCAGGTGACACGCTAACTGCTAGTCACGTCTGGATCTACACTGGATCTAGATCTACACTGGAGGAGACACAAGTTTCTTCACTCCCAACTATGTTTCCTTTGGTGTTGTTGGTTCATTCTTTCTTATAGTAGTTGTCCTTTATCCAGTCACTGCCATCATTTCCAAAGGCCAAACTCTCCTCTACGTATCCCCAAAACACCCAAGTAATGTCTCTGTCAGCCAGCATTAATGCCAGTTGCTCTAGCACTTGCACTTCTCACAGTCACTTGATGCACTTTGAGCTTAATCACTGAAGTTCCTTTACTCAATCTGTATTTTAATTAGCAGCAAACGTAATACTGGACTGCTGGTAACTAAACACAGCAAAGGAAACCACATCAGTAACCTAAATCACAGTTACCCTTTTATGTATGAGTGTATGGTACACGTACGCATGGACAAGGCGTGCTCGTTCTGCGGTTTGTTGCCCAGGAAGCTCTGCAGTTGTTAATTACCCGACACACAGAGAGAGCGTGCGCTCACACTGCAGACATTGCTCACATCATTAGTTCGTTTCACACTTCATTTCTCCCTGTGAAGCATTTAGAGGTTTCACAGTCTGCATATCCTCCTTTAAAGATACTGCAGATCTCTTCTGCAGGCCTTTGTGGAGCTAATGAGCAAGATGTCTCTAGTTTATTAATTAGCTGCTTATCAGCCACACTCTACAGCTCCCTACTAGTTCAGCTGCTCAGCTCCAGTAATTAGACAACCCACGTTTCAGTCTTTCACAGCACTACTACTGACAGAAAGTTTCACTGTTCCAGGACACAAAAACTATGGTATTTCTGGGAATTTTAGACATATCTTGAATGACTAATAGAGATACCCTGCTTTCTGTATTATTCATTGCATCTCCCTGTTCCAGGATACACT
>PPHD01021151.1:0-13362 GCA_002909625.1 Bambusicola thoracicus | reverse complement strand
CTCCCTGCTTACATTGCTGGCACACGCCAGCATCCGAGTAGTACCAAACAAAGCCTTGAAGCTGGCAGCCTCACTAAGGAGGAAACACACTGTGTGCAGAAGGGGCAGCAGTGCAGCTCCATTGGGTGTGCAGACTTCAGGTGAGGTGCACAGATACCTCCACCTGAGGGCTCGGGCACAAACTGCCTCTTTTAAGCATGGTTACAGCCTCAGCAGTGGAGCTCTGGGGAGAACTGCAGTGGCCCCGAGTGCAGCAGCCGTGCAACCCCCAGCACAACCCTGGGCTGGTGGTGCTGGAAGCCGAGCTGCCAAGCAGAGAGGTGCAACCACGTGAATGCAGTATCAACTCTTGCATTTGTCAACCACAACAAAGGAAAAAGAAACCAAACCAAACCCAGGGACAAACATCATCCTCCTCAGTGTCTACATGGCTGAGCTTTAGCAATATGGTAGGAGGATTTTCTCTCTTTAATGCCAAAAGTAGATTGAGGCTTTTTTAAATGGTTCATTTTGTTGTTGTTTTTCCCCCCCTCCATGAAAAGAGAAGTGTGTGTGGAGCAATTTGTGCTTTCCTGTGAACCCAGCAGAGCAATGGGGGAGTTGGGCTTTTTGAACTCTTCATCTGAATGTCTCAGTGCTGTCCGTGGATGGCACAACACGAGCTGTGTACATACTGTATCTGTGTAAAATGCTGTATATTGCTGGAGGGAAGGCTGGCCTGCAGGCTGGAGCTGCTCGTAATCTGTATCATAACTGAAAGGGGCAGGGGTGTGACTTAAACAGATGATTATAAATGGAATAAATATTTATTGGGTGTTCTACTCTGTGAAGGAGGCCATTGAAGCAGCTGTGCAGGCTGGGGCAGAGGTGACTTAATGCTGTTACAAATATGCTTCCTGAATAAACTCATTCAGATGGGTACCGGCTGGATGTGCTCTGTTCAGATCTCCATGAAATCTGACAAAAAACGAATTCTTCCCTATTCCAAACAAACAACAGACAGACACAGCTCTACAAACTGCTGCCCTTTCCCCTTTGCTTTCATGACTGCCTCCTTTTAGCCAGAGCTCTGCCAGGCCTGAGACTTCTCTCCAGGCTTTTAGCTTCACCCAGAAGCCTCAGATTCCTTTTCATCCTTTCCCCTTGAGATGCGTTTCCCTGACCCTGCTTTTACTCAGTGAGCTCCATGCAGACACACAAGTGGTAACTATGGCTCAGCTGACACTGCAGCTTTAGATGACAGCACCCAAACTGCCTCTGCCCCTAAACGCTCCAGGCCAGAAGCACCTCATGCACAGTGAGGCTGGAGGCAGGACGTGCTCTATGGGCTGCAGGTGGTGGGGGAGGCCCTCCTGCCCGGCCCAGGGAGCTGCTGTTCCCCCTGTAACAGCAACCAGCAGATAACACATTTCTGTTGTGCAGCATAAGCAAAACTGTTGACCTGAACTACCATTTCAGCTGAAATATAACGTTCTTTAAGAACAAGCCTGTGTGTCATACCAGGGATAGAGAGTGAAGCGATAGGACAGAGGAGGGCAACGACAGAAACAGCTGCAGCACAGAGGAATGGAGCACTGGAGATGGGGGCTGCTCCCCAACCCCCTCAGCAGTCACTGCACTCAGGAGCTCAGGGGAGACACAGAGCTTTCCCAGGTCTTCCCAGGGAGATCCACCCCTCAGCAGGCAGGGCTGAGGTGGGCAGCAGCACAGGCAGTGGGCTGCATTCACAGCCAGACCCAAAGCACAGCGCCTGCCAGGGAAACCGCAGCTCTTTGCCCACTCACCGCCTCCCACAGACAGCCCTGTGCACAAACAGCCCTGTAAGAACCAAGCACGTGGTGTGCAGGACTCCCACCTGCTGTGCGTTGTCACCGATGCACCTCACTGCACCTTCCTTTGCAGCAGAGAAGGGCCTCCACCTCCGTGCCAATGCCTGGCTGCTGCTGCACACTGTGCCTCCATTCCTATCATGCATGCAGAGCTTTCTAAGCTCTATAGGACGAAAAGACTTGGTTACAATCAAACAGTTTGGAAATCACCCAGAGAAAGAGCAAGAGAAAGAGAGATGGTTTTATTCTAGTTGTAGAGTCCTTCGTTATACAGAAACGACAGTTTATTTCATCCCATTAACAAGAGTGACAGTAGATCACGGACTGCAGCACAGCTACCACCAGCACCGAGACGGCCACCCACAGCTCTGGGGTAACACAGGGGACCCAACTGCACACAGCAGAGCATCCAACAGTCGGCTCAAAAACTCAACACCGGGACGTGGTTCACTTCTCAGGGGCTGTGTGTGTATATATATATATATGTATATCGATATTCTTTCCCTACTCAAGCGTTTCCTAATATCCACATGGAAGCACAAAACGGCTTTAAACACCTGGACATATATAGATTTTCCATCTTTATATATATATATTTATAGATATTTATAACAGTAAAGATATGTTTCTCGTTACTACAACTTCAACTCCTCGAAGCAGCTGGGAATCAATAACAGCTTTACTACAGTCACGGCCGATAGGTGTGTGTGTCACAAATACAAAGAGAACAAACCACGGGTGAGAGCTGAGTCAGAACGCTCCGGGACAGAACAGCTAAGAGCAGGCAAAGAGTCTCGGAGGGAGCAGCACTACATGTCAAATGGTGGCTTGGGGCTCTCCGGGCGGGAGGGGCTGGCCTTACCCGGCCGGCTGGAAACAAAACAGGAGAAGGGGAAAGGAAGGGAGAGGGGGAGAAGCAGTAAAACAGTGGTTAAAATACAGAAAGGAATCGGTGTCAGAACAATAGAGGAGCCACGAGAGAAACCGAGGACGACCTGCACTGCAAAACGATGGGCTACGTGCGAATCAGCCGCGCCACGGGGGGCTCACTGCTGGCGGAGACACGACAGCCAGATGCACAGGGTGGTATACTTTTAATGCTGGAGCCTTTTGTTTTTGTAGTACTTTTAATACACGTCACATTGAAGAGTAGAAATCAAGCCTTAAGGGGATGAGTTGTGATAAGCAACAGTTACAAGTTCCCCAAACACGTACCATCCACATGCAAGAAAAAGGCTACGGAAGAAGTCACCACGGTGCCCAAAAAAACACAGAAAGGTGTGCTTATCCAAAGCAGAAAGAGCTTCAACAGAACGTCACGCAGCAACTCCCTGAAAACATTGGGTTGTGTGTTTGCAGGGGGGAGCAGCAGCAGCCGTCCCCTCCCACTGCTGGGTTGGGGCTGAGCGCAGTGTGATGGAGCAGGGCTGCACTCGCAGCACCCCCCGGCTCCTATGGGAGCTGAGCACCGGGTCTGAGTGCTCCCCATCGAGCTCCTCACCTCCCTGCCTCGCTTGGATTGAAGGTAGATTGCACTGTTCCCAACATGAGGTTTTGCACCTTGGAAGTCAAGCCAATACACAGGACATTTAATCTGTTCCTAAGAAGCAAAAACGCTGTCAAGACGTGATGCTCTAAGTCACGCTTGGATCTTCTTAACTACAAGGAAGTCACTACAGCTCAGTCCTAGGTGGTGCTACAGCTAGGTGATGCAGGCAGGGCACTGATCCAGGCCGGACAGGCGGATGAGAACAGGACGGACAGCCAACGCGTGGGCTTAGGGACGTCCCTGGGGCTGCCCTCTGTGCTTCTGGGATCCGTGCCACTGAATGAAGGCTACGCTACGCTCACAAAGCAACACGGGACGCACGAGTGGAGACGAAGAGCTCGGTCACTAGGCTAGTGCTGCACGACACAGCGGGAAGGGGTGCGGGGAGGCAGGTGTGTGGGATGGATGAGGAGTGACTGTGGCTGTGGAAGGGAGGTGGGATGGGGAAGCCGCCAGCACGGCGCTCGTCGCCAGCTGTCTGCAGCCTCGGGTTATAAATCTAAGAGGGACGGTTCAGCCGGTCGGATTATGGTAGGTCGAGTAGGTGAGGCGGGGCCCCTTCTGCTGTGAAAAAGCAGGAAACAAAACAAAAAAAAAAAACAAAGAGAACACACACCGTGGTTAGCACAGCAATCGCAGTCACAATCAGGCATGCTTCTCCACCTCGCCTGAGCCAGCAAGAGAAAAAACCGAGGCACAAAGCACCAGAAGGGCACAGCTCCGTCAGGAGGTGTGGGAGTTTGCACGAGGCCCAGTCCTGGGCTATCTGCACAGCACGGATCAGCACCGGGCAATCTGCTGGACGTACAGCTTTGCTGTATTCATTCATCAAATGCAGACTCAGTGCCAGCAGGGATGCTGCCTCTGGAATGAGAGTTGAGAAGCATGGCCAACAGAGAGCTCCTGTACCAAGCACATGACATCACACAGCATGGATGGGCCCCTGAGATGCGCTGGCTGGGAGGAGCACCATCCCCTGCCCTTGGGGCTATGAGCCTGAGTCCCCCCTGCCATACAGGACACTGAGCTGCTTTCCTTCTAGGGCTCAGCAAATGCAACCGCTGCTGACTGCATTAAGGCTTCACCCACTGCTATTGTTTCAGCTAATAGCTGATACTTCAGTTAGGTCTATGGGCAGCAATTTAATCACAGAGAGGACAAGCTCATGTTCAAGGACCTCCTTCGTGTAAGGGACTGGGGGGACAGTGGGGAGCAGCACAAAGTACAAGGCAACCCCTCTGCTCTCCCCCTCCATTTCAGTGCTCCCTGCAGTGTCAGTGTGGTGATGACATAACATAATGATATAATTAAATTGTTCAGTACCAACCCAGAGTGGTTTTACAATCCAAGCTGCCTGGGATGCAGAGAGCAAACCAAACAGGATGGGGATAAATAAAGAGGAAGCATCTGCACTGATCAAACAGAACCAGGTGTCACTAAATTAACGCCTCAACACTGCAACGCTGACAAGCTTTAGTTTAGATTACAGGGAATCAATGGAGTGCTGGAAATGATGGTGCTCCCAGTACAAGAGGAGCTCAGGGGGAGGGTGGGAGAGAGGCAGAGGAGGAGATCTGCACTGCTATGCTGACGTAGTGGAGATGTGCTTTGCACTGACAGCAAACCTATAATCACACCGGTACCAGAAGAGCCACTGTGCTATGAACTGGGGCACACTGCCTCACCTCGGAGAATGAATCAGAGCAATGCTATGGGCCTGCCTATTAAACCCCTGCAGCTCATTGCTCTCTATTGATTCAGCCCAGATCTCAAAACAATTAAAACCCCTCGTTCCTTGCCGAGGGTAATGATACCTTCGAAAAACAGAACACAAAAGCCTTCAGACAGTAAAACATTTGGAAATGTTATTTCCTTGATTGAGAACGTCAATGGGGACTGAAAGACCCCATCATCAGCGTGGCACTCAAATTGCTTTTCATGTAAAGCAAATCAATGATGGGATTGAGCCAATCTAGAAACTATGGGCATCTCGGGTGGGGGCTGAAATACTCATCTCCTACAGGCAAAACCTGCAGTGAGTTACAGCTGGGGAATCTGTGACAGTGGGCTTCATGGCACACAGGATTTGTACGCCATCCCCAGAGGTGCTCCCAGTTGGTACGGTCGCATCTACACCACCTGGTGGCTCACATTCACATGGGAATGGCAGACTGTGGGATCTGATACTCCGCAGAGCCGGGCTCAGGCTTTATCACGATGCTGCTGTGCTGCCCTGCATCTCAGCAGGCACTTCTGGAAACGCCTGCAGGGCATTTTGCACACCAGGAGTTTGGTCTGGTTGTCCTGACCAATGTGGGTTCACTCAGAAAGGATCCCTGAAGCCATTGGGACACAGTGTGCTGGCAAGGGAAGCCACCAGACCCTGCCATAACAAACAGGGCTGAAAGGAGCATCAGCATT
Organism: Bambusicola thoracicus; assembly: GCA_002909625.1. Lineage (NCBI taxonomy): Eukaryota > Metazoa > Chordata > Aves > Galliformes > Phasianidae > Bambusicola > Bambusicola thoracicus. The sequence goes on along the minus strand of PPHD01021151.1, from coordinate 7,563 downwards.
ACTCAGGTGGACACACAGTCTTCTATGATTCTATCTGCCTTGTAAGGTTAGAGACGTTGAGAACTATTTCCTAGGACAAAAAAGTTCTCTCTCCGTAACCATTTCCCCCTGCAATGCTCTTTCAGTCTGTCTCTGTCGCTACTCAAGCCCTCTCACAACACTGAAAAGCCCATCTCCTCTGTCAGAATGAGGAGCAAAGCTTTCCTGGCTGGGAAGGTCAAAGCAGCCCCCAGTCTGAGGGAAGGCAGAGCCTGGCAGCAGCCCCAGCACCACTCACTTGTCACATTCCTTATCATCTCCAGCAAACAGCAAGTTCATTAGGAGTTCTGCTGCTGATAATCTAACAGAGATGGTGAAACACTGCATTTATTCACTTGGGCTGCCAAGGACTGCTATCAGGTTTGGGGTGCTTTTTATTTCCTTGGTGCTCTTTGTGTCACATTAAGAACGGAATGCCCCATGACAGTCCCACAGAGGGCTGCAGACACCAGAAAGCCTCTCTGCATTTACCACGATGCACGTTTCTCAGGCTGCCAGGATGCCTGCAGCAGGCAGAGCATTGGAGGAAGCTGCTGGCTGCTCCAGCACCTCTGCAGTATGTCATCTATGGGGAGGGCTGACAGATGATGGCCTTAAAGAACACATCAACCACTGAACAGTCGCTGCATTGGAGTGATGTGAGGCAGCACCTCTCTGCTCCAGCTGGTTACATGCAGCACTAAGGGACACCACCTACTGCAGATGGAGGCTAGCCGGGAGCTCTCCTCACCTGACAGAGGGACTGCAACTTGTGCTATTCCTATTAAGACAGGACTCTGGCACATGCTCCCCCAGCCAGCACCAAGGAAGGCTGGAGGTGCTGCTGCTGCTCCACTCCTCTCAGTCAGACCTTTCACTTCTAGACACAGAGAAAGGGGGAAGGAGCCCCAAACAGTCACGCCTGCCCTGTTCTGCCCCTCTGCCTCTTTGCTAGTGAGAGTGAGCGGTTTGCAGGGGAAAAAATTGAGAGCATTTGCTACATCTGCCTCTTCAAACTCCATCATTGCACCACTGAGGGGACAGGGAAGAACTGGCCCTCAAATGTAGGGCAGCACAATGGACATGAGCATGGCCCAAGAGCCTGCTACATCATTGAGGAAGTACAATGCTGCAAAATGCAGGGAGAGATAGGAGAGGGAAGCAGGCAGGAACCCAGGCAGAGATTCAGGGAGAATACAGATCACAAAACCCTTCCTCTTGCAAGGGCAGGGAGGGAAGGCAGACCGAACAGGGGCAGAAGAGTAACAAGAGGTAGAGGGTCAAGTGGAGAACGAACAAAGGGAGTCTGCTTCTAATTGTGATTATGGGACAGGAGGATAGCAGGGAACATTCAGTGTCAGAGTTATCCTACGCCCAGACAGGGAAGTCCTGCTGTTAATGACCCAAACACCTCCTGTCTTCCAGAAGGGAGCACTTCTCCAGTGAGACATTAAAATGTAAACAGAGGAGTCTGAACTGACAGCTCCCCAGGTCTGTACCTCTATCCTAGCAGAGCTGACAAACAGGATCAAAACAGAGTTCATTCAGTTCATCTCCCACTCAGCGTGGATATAAGCCAAATGAAAGACACACCGTTTAGACCATGTTGCCAGAGCTCATTCCCCCATCCCATCTCTTCTACCTGAGGACAGAGAAAGGATCCTCCAGTAACCACAAGTCAGGTACTGGGGCTTTCCCACCTCCTGCAGCTCAAGCAGCCGCTCCATCTCTGATCAGCCAGCCTTTCTGTTCTAGACTCCTCCCTTCATGAGATCCTGGCAGAGGTGATTCACTGGACAAGGGACTCTGACTAACACGAGGACGAGGCAGCAGAGGTAAGCTGCAGAGCAAAGTGATGGAGGATGGGGACACAGTGACTCATGCATCGCAGGGAGAGTGCAAAACGTACCGTGGCTGCCAGTCCTCAGGGGTCACTGATAGTGATTCTGAAAGACAACATGAAATCAACATGGCAGTTCAGACAGTTCAAGGCAGAGGCCAAACAGACTGTCAGGAAGGTGGAACAGACAGGCATGCGCTTGCACAGAGCCACATTCGCATGCCCCCCCCTCCCAGAACACCACACAAGTGTGCACTGCTGGGTAGGGCTGCACTCGGCCATGCAGGACTTCACATCCACTCGCAGCCTCATCACACACACACACACACACACACCCCCAAAACCCTGCCGTGCACAGGGCTGTGTGCAGAGCCATTTATCTACCCACACACCACCAGCTGCTGCTCATCCTCCCACCCAGCGGGATACACAGGTCTATTGGCACACTGAGACCCTGAGCACACTCATGCCTGCTCAGCCAGGTCTCAGCACCAGCTGCCCGGCCACGCATGGGGTGACCTGGCTCTCATTGAGGGCTCACACCTTCTGACCATCTCCTGACCGTATATTAAGTGTCAGAGTTGAACAGAGAGCTCAGCAGAGCGGGAGGTGCCGTGGTGCACTGAGCACTGCCCAGAAGGCAAAGACGTTTAAAAGGTCATTAATCGTGAGATCATTACTTTGACCTCCTGAATAACTCAGGTCTAAAAACACACAAGTTATGCTTACATTGATGCTGATTGCTTGCATTATTTTTCCATAGGCTTACCAAATAGCAGAGAACCCATCACTGCTTTCAGCACGTTTTTCCAGTTGTTAAGTTATTCTCATTTCAACTTCCTTTTTTCCTCCCTTGAATTTGCCTAAACTCTTTCACCTACAGTTTTTGCCAAACTGTTTTGAACTGAAGAGACCAAAGTACCTGGAAGAGTGTCTTTACAGTTTCCTTTTCCAGACAAACTCCTCCTGAACAGCCTCAGTGGGCATCCAGCCCAAATGCAGCCCTTCACTGCACAGAGACAGGACCTGCCATTATCTGCAGCTCCCAAGGGAACGTGTTTGGTATTGTGGACGTCTGCAGCAGACTGAATAAATGCTATGTACAGAGGCATGGTGGAAAAATCAGCCTTAATTGTACTTAATTACATGCAGGAGAACCTTCCTATGAAAGAAAATGGACCATGTGGTGTTTGTATGTGAAAACATGTTTCTGTGCAAATATGTGTAAGAGAAAAAAGTATAGCAACGTTTGTCTTTAAGTTCATCACCCACAACATCAGAGGTGTCCATAAATAAAGGCACAAGCACACAGCTGAACTTCTCCATAGGCATCACATGCACATAGCATACACCCAGCCACCACCACGCACCTGCAGCTCCCAGGGCACAGCCCACTCATGCCACCTACACGAGCTCTTTTCACACACACACACGAAGTAGTGGAGCCCAGTTAGCAAGGAAAAAGATGGGTATTAAAAAAGCAACAGTGGAGATGGCATTCGTTCACCCATGGCAGAAGGACCCGAGTCCAAGTGCTAGCAGGGAACATTCTTATTCTATATACAGGAGAAGAAGAGAAAGAGTCCCTTGTCATTGGAAATTCTCCGTTCATCAGTGAACTCAAATGACAAGCTGGTATCAGGATCCGGAGGAGTCTATGAACGACTGGAAGAATCAGAGAGGGGGGTCAGAGAATGAGCATGAGAACTTCTTCACTTCACAACTTCAGGATCTAACTTTCTCAACTCCAGATCAGGGCAGTCTGTAGCATGCAATCCAGCCCTCCTTCTACAACAAGGGGTTGCTAAGCATGAAACACTTTCTTCTACTGCTCCTGTGCAGTTCCCCACATTCCCCTAAGCCCTTCTATTTCACACATGAGGCAGAAAAGCCATTAAGGTAAGCTATGACAGATTTCATTAAAAAAAAAAAACCAACAGAGAATGCCAATTCATTCCAGCCATTTAGGGGATCCTATCGTGACCGGGTATATAGAATATTTTTCATGAGTGAAGAAATGAAACTGTGAAAGTAGAAAGATGGAGACAGAACACAACATAAATATACTAAAAACAAGTCCACAGAACAGAAGTACATGGAGAAGCAGGGTCACAAAGAAGCAAGAGCCAAAACTACACAGCAAAAGCATGCTGACATCCACAGGTGCCACCTGCAGGACTGCAGTCCCCAGGGCAGTACTGAGGCACGACTGGGCAGGTTATGGAGGGCACGTGCTGAAATCTGGGGCAGAGGCACCAAGAAAGTAAAACTATCTGCACACACCCACGTCAGGAACAGATTTATCTCTTTGGATTCATCCATTTCTGGGCTGGGGGCAGCCTGAGAACACCCCACTTCCAAACAGGCAGTGCCAGGTAAGAGCTGAGGCACTACAGCCCAAGGGAAGTGTTCCCACAGGTGTCACTGAGTGGGAGTTATGGTTGTATTCATTCTTTATGCTGCAATTGCTTTCTCTTCCTCACAGGGAGATCAAGTACCAACCACGTGCATTCTTGGTCCCAAATTGCTTCCCTGGTGCTCTTCAGGACCAAGTGCACAGCCACCCAGGGGATAACCCCTTATTACTACATGGAAGGGTGCATGAAGTGACTGAACAGGACAGGAGTTACACTTCCTAACAGGAAAGCAAAGCTGTGTCACCTGAGCCCTTCAGGCTGGAAAACATTCAAGTTGACTGCAGAAACAACAAAAATGTCTACAAAAAATGCCTCCCTGCCAGTGCTACCATGGTATCCACCTAACAAAAAAGCATCTAAATATCCCAGATGAAGGTCCTCCCTAACTTCACCTTGAGAAAACTCTGCCAGGAGAAGGGCAGCTGCAGACTTTGGGGAATTCAATACAGAGGGGAACTGCCTTGAGAAGGATGCTGTCACTCTAGTCCTGTGATTTCCTGGTGACCACCTACTACTTGCAAGCAGAAGAACCATGATTGTTTCATTAAAGCTCTCATGTACCAGGTCCTCTTCCCCCAACCCATGCATGGAGTCTGGTTCAGAGAGGAGGCTACCCTTCTGTTCTCAAGAGCTGCCTTAACACTGCATCATCTGTATGATACCTCAGTGGCCAGTGATGCTCATGCCTATGGATCAAATTCAGACAGCCCAAGACTGAACCCAAACCAAGCATTCCAACTGATCTTTACAGTCCAGGCAGAATAGGTACTGTCAGAACTGCTACCCAAATTCTGGACATGCCCCGCCTGCCTGGATCCGCACTTCAGGACTTACCTGGGAACACCAGGAGGAGCACGATTAGGTCGAGAAGGAACCTGAGGTGGGGGCCCAAAGGGATCAGGAGAGGCACCTGGCCTGGAGGGCACAGGGGGGGCACCACCCAGCGCCGACCCACCAGCAGGAGGTGGCCCAGGAGCCGGGCCTCGAGAGCCAGGCCTGGCGGGGGGCACAGCGGGAGCTCTCCTTTGTGGCGTGGGGCTGGACGTAGGAGACCTGACAAACAAACAGAGACATTCAACTGCAACAACAGGCCTGGGATTCCTCCCCATCACTATCACCATACGCTGCCTTTAGCGTTCCTTCTTTAGTTCCGTATCACTTCAAGCACAACTCTTGGCTTCCGAGAGCTGCGTCAGGTTTCAGATTACCTTCAAAGCTACTTCAGGCCCCATCTAACCTAAGAATCATATCTAAGAGTCTGCTTCCACATCTTCTGCAAAGACACAGCAGCCCTACGCAGCTTTCAAGGCACGGAAGCCTCCCCGCACAAATACCCACAACTCTCCATCCACAGGCAGAAGAGGGGAAGAGAAGCCCCTCTGTCTCAGTGGGAGGCCCCAGCTAGCCCTAAGAGGCATCGGGCAGGTCTGCGGGGCTCTCCCCCTGAGCCTCTGGTACCTGCGTCCAGACGGTACGCTCTGCACCTGCAGCCAAGAGTCGTCCACCGGTGGGGGCATTGGGGTGCTGATGGTGCTGGTGTTGATGTCCCCGATGATGTTGAGGGCCTCTTTCAGGGCATGGTACATGCGCAGCATTTCGTCGCGCCGCTGGGCCTGCTCTGCTGATTCCTCCATCAGCGTATTCTGGTCGCCACACGAGTACAGGTTTGCCAGCAGCTCCGAATGGATGAAGTCCTTCGTCTGCCAAAGAACACAACAGAGGGAATCAGCTGCCAGCACTTTCCAGAATACTCCGTTCCACCCCCAGCCCAAACCTTCTTTCAAGCTGCCCTCAGGTTTCTGCCCCCTCCCTGCTCGTCCCCATCTCTACAGCTCTCCATCTCTACCGGTCAGGGTGATAAGTACATTGTTTATCATGAGGTGCATGATTGTCTTCGGCATGAGGTCTCTGATGGTTTTGTTGACAATTGCCATGTAGGAATCCACCAGATTCCTGATCGTTTCCACTTGTCTCTCCAGCTGAGGATCCATAGAGTGCATGAAACTGTCTGATCCATTCTCCTCCGCTTCACTGGCCTGCAGAGAAAGGCAGAAGCACAACAGTTCTTCAAACATCACACAGAATTAGTCCTTCCACAACAGTTCAGTAAAGAAAAGGGGAAGAACACGCAGGAAGAGCATGCAAGGAAACTTAAGCTGTTTAGAAGATGCTCTTTTAGTAGGAATTAGCCCCATGAAAGGTGAAAGGCAACAACTCCCAACCCACGTCTGAAGGCCACGACTTCAGTCAATACCCAAAGCTATATTTTTGGCTTCTGGCATTCACAGCCTCATGAGAGGTTCTTCATTTGAGCTCTACTTCGCACACCCAGATTCATTTCAGACCTGAGAATCACTCACCATAAATTAAGGCTCTCCTACACACTGCATCCTTATCATTACACAACTGAGGAAACAGATATGGGGAGGTGAGATGACTGCAAACAGGCAGAATAACCTAGAAAACCTTCCAGAACATTAACTGAAAATCCTCCTTCACAACTGCTATCTTTTCTCCTGCACAAAGCAGAAGATTCTTGTCCCCTCTGCCTGAAATGCACTGTTTGGATTTCTTTAAGGGAAAGCCAGGAACAATTGCCAGGGTTCACCCATTGGAGATCAATTTCAAAGCAATGGACCATGAAAGCCCTTGCTGTAATGAGCACTGAGAAAGGCAAAGAAACCCGATTTTAAGGAAAAAACTTTTCTTTAAACCATCCCAGTGACAGATTTGCAGTACTGCAGGAAACTGCTTATCCGCTTTCGCTTTGGGGAACAAAAGATACCAGAAAGAGCAAAATTCTTTTGTCCATCTGAGCTTTTCCAAGGAAGATCTTACATGACGGAAGGCCTTAGTGAGAAATGTAAGCTAAAGGAAGTGGAGGTCAAGCAGGACAACTCAGGAAAAAAAAAAACGAGTGTCAAAAGAACAAAAATAGATTTCCAACAAGATCCAGAAATCACATTAAAAAAAGGATAAATAAAAAGGCAAAAAAAAAAAAAAAAAAAAAAGGAAAACTCAGATCAAGAACAGAAACAAACAGCAGCATCCAACAGAAGGCACAAAGAGGGGAGAAACAAACATCTCCTGGAGAACAAAAAAAGAGCTATATACAGTGGGAGCCCCAGGAGGCAACACAGGGAGGGTCAGACTTACTTTGTCCTTGTCCTGGCAGGTCAGTTTGAGCACACATGAAAAAAAATTAAAACAAAAAAGGGACAAAAATTAAAAAAGATATTTAGCTGGTCTTAGAATTTGGAGAAGATGTTAAAATAGCACCGAGCAGAC
>PPHD01021149.1:0-13363 GCA_002909625.1 Bambusicola thoracicus | reverse complement strand
TTGTGAGTTTGCATAAAGGACGTTGTGGAAGGGAATTGTATTGTACATGCTGGCTGTGTGCTACCTTTTAAACTATAGCCCTGTCACCAGGCGGCTTTCTGCAGGTTGGTTGCTGAGTGAACAGCTGAGAACCTGTGGGAAGACCCAAATGGCACTTAAATTATATTTGCTCTTTGATTTTGAAGACATTTAGTACCATTTAATAGAATCAGAACGCAATTTAACTCCGTGAAGTGGGGGAGGCTGCCTCGGGAGAAGTGACACTGCCATAGCTGGGGAAACAAAAAAATTTAAGTGAGCAAAACAGCAGGGTCGGGTTTACTATCCGGATAATTATTATTAAATAAAGAGCAGAGTGGGACTGTGTCTATCAGCTTCCCTGTGCGCTTGAAATGGCATTAACCACTTCAGGGCTGTGTGATGGGCTGGCTGAGCTGTGCTATGGGGGATACCCAGAGCTGTGGCTTCTGAAGAGCCCGTCGCAGTGGCACATTTGTTGGTAGCTGGAATGTAGTGGAGCTTTTGGCTGGGAGGTGATTTCAGTGCGCACAGCATTGCTGTACCAGCAGTGCTCCTGATGCTCCCATTACCCTACTGGTCCTGCTGCCCTCCACACACAGTGGCAGTACCTTTTCTGACAATATTCTTTTCTCCACCTGCAGCTGGTTAGAAGTCAATAATGCAGAAAAAAGGACACTTCTGTAAGGCATTTGGCCCTGCTGTCCATGCCCTCCATCCCAACCTGGAGGCAACACAGTAGGCAGGTCCACCTTTTCAGTCTGCCTGGATTATGGCTTAAAGAATCGTAGAACCAGCAAGGTTGGAAAGACCACTAAGACCACCAATCCAACCATCCCACCCCCACCATGCCCACTAAGCCATGTCACTCCATGCCAACATCCACCCTTTTCTTGAAGACCTGCAGAGATGGTGACTCCACCACCTCCTTGGGCAACCTGTGTGAACGCAGGATGGCGAAGACTAATTTTTGGCAATTTAAGATGTAGATAAGCATATATATACCTTTCATTACATTTTAGTTTGTTTATGCATATCCTCAACTAGCTATTTTGGTCCCCAGTGTTGGCAGCACTGAATTCCCCCTTGTCCCTCCCCAGCCCTGTGCTGCCATCAGAACCCCACTGGGCTCAGATCTGCAGTGCAGTGCGGCACTGCTGTGGGCACCCTGTTTCCAACCGTTGTTCCCTGCCTGGATAAAGGAGATAATAGCACTTCCCTCCCTCACCAAGGGGTTTGCAGAGGACAAGTCTATTAAAGATTGCGAGGCGCTAAAGATGCTGTGCTGATTGGGGCTGCGCGAGGAGCGGAGGTATCTTAGCTTAGGGAAAGGTTTACAGCGTGGAAAAAAGCAGAAGACTGTCTTTTTTATTGCCTACCAGCTCTGTCTGACACCTGGAAATGAAATTGAGTTTTCAAAATTTAATTTTTGACTGCAAAAAAAAAAAAAACAACCAGTGTAAACTGGGAGATAACGTATGCACGGCGGTAGTAGATTGCGTTCCTTGCACAGGCTTTGGCCAAGAGCCCCAAAGCGTCTTCTGCTGGAGGGAAACCAAGACGTGGAAAATGGAGGTGGTAATATTTGCTGATCTCCCGAGGATGTGGGGTCCTTCATAGCCTCAAAGCCAGCAGCACAGGGGAGCAGCCAGGCATTGCTGGTGGATCTACATTGATTGGGTGGGTGGGAATCCCCGCAGCGTGGTCAGCAGTCACCTTTCGGTCCATCCAGGCATTCCAGGGCAAATCTCTGATCATCACGGCGTTGGCATTGCTGGCTGTGTAGGCTGCCTGCAGCACTGACGTCTTTGGTTGCTTTTAGATGAGTTTCCTGAGCAAAACATTGAGTTCTGCAGGAGAGTCATGACAGATGCAGGCACCGGGTCCGCATCCCTCTGCTTGTAATAGGTGTGAATGTATGTCTGCATCTCTGAAATAGCTTGATATGTCCAATCCTTCTGGATAAAGGCAAGGGATTGAATTATTACAAAAGGACAATTTTTCATTTCCTATAAGTGCCTTAATCTCGTGAGTAAATATTACAGCTTTGTGCTATAATCCCTAAGCTGGTATATCTCTTCCCTTCCCAGTTACCTTTTGTGTTGATTTACATTTAATATGTTGCCATTAAATCTCTTTCTCTCTCTGAGGCCTATTATAAGTGCAGTATTTATTCTGTTGAGTCTTTTTTAGTCACATTTGTATTGTATTCTAATGTGCTTGCACAAAAGACTGCTGGGCACATTCCTAAGATATTTGCATCTTTTCTTCCCTACTTTTGTCTGCGCTGCCGAAAACACATGCTGTTTTGGCCCTGCACCCGGAACGGCATTCCTCATACCAATGAGCTGCCTGGAGGAAATCCTCTCTGCTCACCTCTGCTCGTTCCCAGGCTATTGGGCTTTCCCTGGAGGAGGACCTTGAGTGGCACCTCTGGATGTCCCAATGCGTGGAGCAAACTGAAGCACCCACGGAGGTCTCCATCGCTTCGTCTCGCTGAGCTCAGCTCTCTTTGCACAGCCCCATCTGATTGAAGGGAGAACGGAGTCTTGCTGGGCTCTGCTTTCAAAGCCTGGTGGTGAGGATGGTGCCAGGACAAGAGAGATGGTGGCAGGCTCTCATAGCAGTGCTGCTTGGGGAGCAGTGGGGTCGCCTGGGGGTGTTGCAGAGCCGTGGGGGTGTGGCACTGCAGGATGTGGTCGTTGGGCATGGTGTGCTGGGGTTGGGCTTGAGGATCTGAGAGGTCTTTTCCAAGCTGGATGATTCTATAATTCTCTCATCTCCCCTCCATAGGCACGGCTCTGGCTCTCTGCAGCACAGCACTTTTTGGGTGTAAGCATTTGGAGGTAGATTTGAGAGACTGGGGATGTATGCGACTCAGGTTGCTGATTTCTCTGTGCAAATCCCTGAGTCGGCCGGGTTCTTTTCTCCTCTGTCCCCTCAATATAATTGCTTTGCTCCTTTCTAAAGTGCCTGGATCTCCACAGATTAAGGGTGCTCAGCCGGAGCTATTATTATTGTGATGTTTTTATTGCATAGAGAGACTGAGATATTAAAGAACTCATTGAGCATAGGCTTCTGGAGGTAGGGAAGAGGAACAGGAGCAGATCTGGGTGGAAGCGTCTGCCCCCAGAGACAACTTGAAGCAGAGAAGAGCTGAGATTGTCTGCCTGGGGTGGAAGAGGCCATCGGTCCTCGTTGCATTGATGAGCAGGCCGGGCAGCCCCAGTCTCCCAGCATCACCACTTTGACTGAGGACAGGTGTGACACAGAGCCAGCACCGGTTCCTTTGCTGGGGCCGCTCCAGCCATTAGTATGGAGCAAGCATCGCTGCCTGTCAGGCTCACCTCTGGGGGTAAGGTTCTGCAAGGCTTAAAAGAAAACGAGTCCATAAAGGTCTCCAGGGGTAGTCATAAAATGGCCGCGTTTCGGAGCTGTTCCAATGAGGCATACAGCAAAGGAAGGAAAAAAACAAACAGTGGTGGTTTGGGGGGGACGACGACGATGCAGAAACTGCTTTTATCTCCTTTAAAATAACCCCGTTCTGCTTGATTTTAAATCTTCCATTCTTCTCCGGAGTCGTCGTGCTGCTCAGTGCAAAGCTACCGGGGGAGCGGAGGGGAGAGAAGGGAAAAAAAATTAATTGAATCCTTAGGTTTGAGTGATGGCTACTCTGAGAGCTTGTCAACCCGACGGTAAATCTTGGGGGTGTTAATTGCTTTGAAATCCCTTTCCTCTCCGACTCCGCTCGTCAGCGGTTCCCCACCTTCGGAGCAGTCCCCCTCCAGCACGCACGACGTGCTGCTGCTGTGCGGCCCTCGGTGGGCTGCGTGCTGCTGGAGCATCCAGGGCGTACAGGAGAGAAGCCTTTTCCTTATTCCGTTTCAAACGGCTCCTGTTCGCTGATAAGGTTAATTGATTTCTTTTGCTTTAATTAACGAAATTCAATTTCCACTTAATGAGAAAGATTTGGGTGTGACACGTGGAAGTGGCAAAGTGACGAGTGCCGGGCAAGGCGAAAGGGAAGGGAGGGAGCAGCTCAACTTGGGGTGGCCTCTGGGAGATGCTCCCAGCAAGCTGGGGCCTGCGCTGTGCCCAGCATCTCAGCACTGCAGCCCTGCTCTCCACCTGTGACAAGTGGGTTCCTTTCCTGCCTCTCAGCTGCCTTGTTTGCACCGAAACCGGTATCAACAGGAGAGAAGGGGGGGCAAGGGGATGGCAGAGAGTGGGAGAGAGTCACTTCTCATCAAGTTGATCAATCTTTCTGCTGTTGAAGCCTCTCAATGAGTTGAATGTGATTTTCTCTGCCTTACGCGCAAGGTGGAAGTCGATCACTTTCAATTTTCAGCATGCAGAACAGGCACTCTATCAAGCTGTTGCCTTGCATAACCACGATTGCTGCTGGCGAGAGCTTTCAGCATGCATGGAGCCGCGGTGGCTGCAGCCCCCAGCCCAGCACCGGGGGCTCTTTTGGGATGGTGCTGTGCTGTGCTGTTTAGAGCTTGCTGTTGGCTGTGAGATGGGGTTACCTTGTGGTGTGTGGTTTATTGGGATGGTAGTGCTGGTGTGGGTGCAAGGTAACGCGGCTCAGAGGCTGGGCAAGAAGCAGGCTTGGAGAGCAGTCACCTCTCTGCAGCATCGCAAAGCAGAGCTCTGAGAGCCCTAAACTCACTGCACAGAACCCACAAGCGTTTGGCTGCGCAGCTCAGGGGAATGCACCAAGCAGCATTTTGCTGGTGGAGCAGCTCTTGGCTTGCACATTGCTGATCCTGAGCACGGAGCCCAGGGCTGGACACGCTGGGTGCCCACGGGGTTATCAGCATGGCACGTGTTGGGGCCATTGTCTGCGGCCCCGGGGCCGAGCGTGGTGGGGAGCATCCTGCCTTCCACACGTGGGCCAGAGGCTGCAGATAAGGGAAAATGATTTCTGGTTTTAATTAACTGAGCTTTCATTTACGGATAAACAAAGGCCATGTTTGTGTGCTGACAGCTGGCTGTCCTTCTGGGTCAGATAAGAAGGCAAGTTATTGCCTCCAAGCTGCGAGAGGGACCAGGAGAGAGTCCAAGAAGCAGGGAACGTGAACAAACGCCGAGTGAGCGTGCATGCCGGCAGCCTGCGTGCTTTATTGTGCAGAGTAAATAGCGAGCCTTGTGCCTATTCATCTGCCTGCCCCTGGGCAGGCGCAGTGTGGGAGCCGCTGTCCTGGCATTGTCCGTGCAAATCCCCAAAGCACAGCAAGCAAGCGTGTTGGGAAGGCTTCCAAGGTTTGTTGTGCAAAGGTAGGGTTATCCCAGGGGCAAAGGACATCCATCCATCCCTGCATGAGCAGCACTGCGTCCGAAGCGTGCTGGCACCGGGAGCTCGTTGGGCAGCGCAGGGTGCAAATCTCCCTCCTGCACTGAGGGTACCTGGGCAGGGTGCATGCTCACCATTGGGTGTGGGAACCCTCAGGGTTGGTTGGAGTCTTCAGGAGGAGCGGGTGATGCCAGGGTGAGTGCCAGCCCTGCGTTTCAGTATCACCTCCAAGATGAATTAAGTGTTTGAAGACCTGAGAAATTGCAGCACTTACAGGCTTGTCATCTAAACAATTGTGTTCAGTGGGGGAAAATGAGAGCTCCCAGGTCATCAGCAGTCACCTTCTGATGCTGGTAGGTAGCAGTTAAACTGATGGAGGAGTGAAAATGCCTCTCGACAGCTGATGATTCAGAAATTCACTCAACCTACATTGCACCTCTTCCCAGCGCTGTGAGGAGGGGCGTTTGCAGTGCGTTGTGCCCGTGGTTGCTGCGGTCTGCTTTAAAAGAGAGAAACGTGTGGCGCATTTTGGGGTGGATGTGGGCACCCTGCCGACTGTGCCCCATCTCAGGGCAGTGCCACAGCTGCTTACAGGCCCTACACTCACCCTATGGGTGCCTGGGTACCAACCTGCAGCAGCACAGCCAGCTCCAAGCCTGCGGGGCTCCCAGCTCCCCATAGCAGCTGGGCAGGCAGGTCAGAGCTGTGCTGCTTTGCTCTGCGCCTTCCTGACTTCATGAGGTCTCACAGATGGGTTCAGCACTTATCTCAGGTATGCGCTGAAAGGAAGAGCACGTTGCTTTCAGGGCTTCGTGTTGTGGGTTTTTTTTTCCCCCGCTGTCAGAAAGTCTTTTTGAGCAAAGTGGATGTGTTTGCTGGGAGCTTTTCTCGGGGTAAAGGTTTTCAGCTGTCTCTGAGAAAAACAGAAAGCAAAACCCAATGCTTTCCAGGCTGTGTCTTCAAGGTGCTTTTTGTACACCATCCCTTTGGAGCTCAAATAAGGAGGAAGTATGTTCGTTCCTTCACTAATTTTTTACTGTACGCCGTGCTTGTTCTTCCTCATTGGAGAGAGAGAGAAGCAAATAAGCCTTAAATGGCTGTGAGTTGTGGAAGGAAAAAGTTTGTTTTTCCTCTAATCTTCAGCAAAACAAGTTGGCAGTGTGGTCCAATTCTAGCCTTGGCACATTTTCTCCTTGTGCCTAATTTAAGGTGACCGCTGTAAGATCTGCTCTAGTTTCACATTCCTCAGCCTTGTGTTTTTGCACTTCCAAGACTGTGTGATGGATCTTAAGGAGTCTGCATTATGCAGCCCTGTATCCATCTGTTGCCCTCAGAAGTTAAACAGCCTGAAAAAAATGGATTAGAGTCTCAGCTCCTATAATGAAGCAGCAATTTGTCTCCAGATCCTGATCCAGGTGTAGCAGAGCTAACGAGCCGGCTGGCCTTGAGCATCAGAGAATATTAAATACCTTTTTCGGTGGAGAAAAGCTTGAGAATGTGATGGGTGAGAACGTCATGCTGGGAAGAGGGAGGGAGGGAGGGGAGATGGGGAAAGCAAGTGGGATGGGGATGGAGAGCACTGGGGGAACTGTGGGGAACGTGCCCCCATGGCACCATTGGGGCCGTTGCGTTGGCCATTGAAGGGGTCATGCCTGGTGCAGAGCCACAGAGTGAAGGGCACCTGTGATGCATGGGCTCTTTTACCTACTGCCTCTTTGCTGGGACCTGGAGACCTCACTCTCACCCCGTAGGCTGCAAGGAGAGGTGTCCTTGGAGGCAAGCAGGTGCGAAATGTGCAACGGTGCCATTCAGTGTCTGGTTGCCTTTGCTCCTCATGGGACACGAGGGCTCCTGTGGTCTTGGGTGTTCTTAGCAGCACTCACAGAGCACAGGTTAATGGAAGCAGTCCTGCAGATAGGCTCCAGCTGGCTTCCAGGAGAGACAGCAGGAGGATGAAACCGAGTATAAGTGGTGGTGGGAAAACAGGGAGGGGAAGAAGTCTCATTCAATTACGCAGGGAGAAAATACCTCCCAATTAAAGAGAATGAGCTGAAAGCGGTCGGTGTGAGGGGAGAAGGAAGGAAGGCTCTCCTGGAAAGGAAAAAAGAAGAAAAATCAAGTTGTCATTGGAGGGGGGGCTGATTTGCCCATAGTGGAGCAGTGAGAGGAGGGGAGAATGGCTGGTGTGAGAATTCTGTTGCTGCAAGGAAGGTTTGGTTATGAAAGTGAGAGGAGAAAGGAGGGGAGGGACGGGGAGGCCAGGTTGATGGAGATCACGTTCGATTCAATTTGGAGAAAAGGAGAGAGAGAAAAGAAGATGAGCCTGAAATGAGGCTTAATTTTAATGAAGGAAAATTCTCTGCTAAGTAAGGAGAGTCGAAAGGGAGGGGAGAGGAGGGCTTGAAAATGATAGGAGCCTGACATGCTATTGTTGTGGAGAGATTTCCTTCCCTTTCTTTCCCTTTTGGTTGCAAAAAAGAAGAAAATAATAATAATAATAAAGAGATAATAAAGGCAGTGGCAGGTGGGAGAGAAGAGAGATGTGACAGATGAGCCGCAACACCTGAGAGGTGTCCTTGCTGCGGGGGGCAGTGGCCCTGCGGTGACAGCGATGTCCTGCAGCTCGCTCCTTGTCCTGTGTTCACGTCCCCTATCCGTGCCGTGTCTGTGGGGAGCCAGGCTCTTGGCCTTGCTTTTCCACTTGGCGCTGACCTCCAAAGAGCTGGAAGGGGGGTAGCTGGGTGCCAGAAGTTGTGGGAAAGGGAAGGAGCCACGCGGTGATGGGCAGCCACGCATGGTGCATGGAGCAGTTCCCATAGCATGGCGTGGGGGGTTTTCTGCTGGCCCCCGAGAGCCAGCCGCACTCCTGCCCATCCCCAGCTGCCCGCTTCCATGCGAAAATGTTAAAAGATGCACGAATGGTTCTCCTTGTGCTATTTTCTCCATCTTTTTGAGCATAGTAATTGCAGCGCCTTGCTCACAGTGGGGTTGGAGGGGAGGTGCAAGTGGGGACTGGTTGCAAAATGATCCCTCTGGGGGGCAGTGGCACTGCCAAACCAGTGAAATCCCTTTTGCAGTAACACCTTATTGCTCTGGGTGCCGATGTGAAGGCAGTGGGAACCTTTGTGATCCTCTGCTGGCACAAACCCTTTCAGATACGCTTGGGATGTTTGGCTGAATACCTTTGCCTCGTCGTTCTGCATTGTAGTCCTGGCTGCCCTTGATTTGGTGGGAATTACAGCGCACTTCATGGGTTTCGTTTCAATTTATTTCACAGATTTCTGCTCCTTCTAAAACCTCCTGCCAGGCTGCTCGGCTGGGGGTGCCCAGGCTGAGATCGAGCAGGACAGCAGCTCGGAGTCCCTTCCCCATTCAGCACACATCACAACACAGAACTTTGGTGGCTTAAGGCTGTTTGAAACACGAGCACGTCCTCCTGGGGCAGAGGTTTGCTTCCCCCTGTGCTTGTTGGATGGGGACTGTGAAAAGGGATGGAGCTCTGGGAACGGAGCCGTCTCAGAGCGGGTTGCTTTGGTTGTGTCTTTGTGATCAGATGCCATCGCCCCACTCGGGCGCAGCCAAGCCCGTGTTTGAGGCAGTGAATCACTGCGTCCCCTGTCCAAGCTCTCACTCTTCCTCTTCACTGAAGTATTTAAGGATGCTCCAGAAGGCAGTGAAATCATTATGATTTCATCCTTCCCCTCCCCTGGAGACAGCTGTGCGGTGAGTGCCAGCCCCGTTCTGGAGCTCTTTCTTAAAGGACGTGGGGAGGGTGGGAGGCTCTGAAAATCTGTTTTCTGTCAGGTCCAAGTAGATGAAACGTTCCCTCTGATGGGCCCTACAAATGCGTTAGGAGAGCATCTGAGCTGCGACTCCTGCGAGGTGGCTCTGAAACGGGGCGCAGCCCTTCCTCTCCCCTCCCTCGTCTCAGCCCTGGGACCTTTTTCCTCCATAATCCAAGGCTCAGATCCTTGATTTGGTGTGGATGATTCCCTCCTGCCCCCCGCTTCCCCCAAATCCTTTCCCTTTGAAGTAACACCTGCTCATATCCTCGTGCCTGTCGTGGGGAGGCAGAAGGATCTTCTCATCACAAGGAAATGCAGTCCTCTCCATCCCCCCCGCCGCTGCACATCCTTTTCCAAAATACTGCATAATGTCAGACTAAATCCTTATCAGAAATTTTAATGAGCAAAATAAAACCTGAAATCTGTGTGATTAAAATCAAATCTTCCCTCTTCTGCTCTGCTGGAGCTGCCTGCCAAAACAGAGTCACAACGCTGACAATGGGAGGCCCCTTGTATTTAATTACCTCTGGCTTTAGTCCGTGCTTCAGATCGACGTCCTCTGCAGTCCCTGCTGGGGCTGTGGATAACCTCAGAGAACAAACAAAGGAGAAATAATGTGTTCTTGACCAGAATGTTTGGTGAGGGCTGCTGTATGGCAGTGGGGCTGAGCCATTCACGGCCACTTCTGGCCCCAGAGCCGGGGGCTCTCTGGGAACGTGAGTTGGCCAACGTTGGCCACCAGTGTCCTCCACCCCTTGCTTAACCTCTGTGGAAGGCTGACACGGGTGGTGGCTGCTCACAGCATCTGCCCTGGAGGTACTCCACCTGTCTGCGACGTTTCTTTTAGTTTCTCTCCTCCCTTCCCAATTTCTCCTCGCTTCTCCCTTCGGCCTTGCAGCACCCATGCTGCTAATTGCCCAGCTGTCTTCTCCCACCCCATAGAGATCCCCTTCCTCCCGAATCATCATCTGTGAGGCCTTGAAGACATAGGTGAATGAATCGACCTATTGCTTCCTTTCCCGAATTAATTCCTTGAGAACCTTTCATAATCACCACCTGACTTTCCCAAAGTCTCCTGAATGATGTCTTCACCCATATCCTCTCTTCATCTCCTTCCAAGAGACTGTTTCATTTGTCCTTCGTATGAAGCAGAAGCATATTTCGTGAGCTGTAGAACTGAACTGACTGGGTACCAGTCTGCTTTGCCCAGAATGAGGAGGCTTAAATTGTCATTTAATGGCAGTGGCATGGGAATCTAGGTAGAAGTAAGCTAGAGCCAACGCTGGGATGCTGTTAGGAGAAGCTTGGAAGTGGAGACCTGATTAACCCTGTGACTGGGTGAGGTGGTAATGAGGTGTGGGTGTGTGGAGGTGTGCTCTGCTGTGCCACTGTTCACCAGCAGTGGGACAGGGCTGTTGCATGGCTGGTCCCATAGCTAGGTGACACAGTGGTGGGATATCAACTCCTCAATGCTCTTCTGCTCTTTTTAATGTGTGAATGGAGAGGCAGGAGTAATTATGCCAAGATTAGAGCGCTAATCATCGCTTGCAGATGGGGGAGTCATTTCTGAAGGAGCGGTAATACACGGAGAGAGGG
Source organism: Bambusicola thoracicus (assembly GCA_002909625.1). Taxonomy (NCBI): domain Eukaryota; kingdom Metazoa; phylum Chordata; class Aves; order Galliformes; family Phasianidae; genus Bambusicola; species Bambusicola thoracicus. The sequence continues at coordinate 2,668 of PPHD01021149.1, read as the reverse complement.
TCTGGATTGACTGACAGCGTGAGGCTGAGAGGAGCCATACAACTGTCATCCTTCAAGCATACGTCTCCTTGACCTCACACATCTCACAGGGCTGACGTGTGGGCAGCGCCGGGGCAGAACCGAGTCAGAAATATGTAGAAATCTGAAGAGAAATCCTATCTCAATTAATGTCAGCGCAGTCAGTGACTCTCCCCTTCTCTGTAACCAAACGTTCAGCTTGTTGAATGTGCTGGAAGAAAAATGCTCTACGTCTGGGCTTGCGGGATGGCTGTGTGTGTGCTTTGCTTCGTGTTCTCCGAGCTGCATCACAGGGATGCTGAGCTGGAATAAAGCATCTCCTCTCCAGAAAGGGCAGTGCAATGGGTAGGGGAGGGAGGCTTTGCACAGACTGCTGTCGTGCAGTGCAGTGCCTGCAGTCCTCTCGGCTCTGTGGGTTGTGCAGTGAAGCTTTTCGTCCAAGAGCAGAGGGAGAGGTCTCCTTGAGGTTGTTGCTGTTTGCCTTCCCCCATAAGTGAAAGCCATCCAAGGGTTGGAAGCGTGGATGGTCCCAGGAGCTGCGTCCTCCTAATTTCATTTCATTTGACAATAATAAGATATAAACCCACAATTAGATCCTTACTAATAGCTACAGATGGAGACAGTCATGGGGGCTGTTGGATTGCAGTCCAATCCTGCTCGGTGCTGAGCGCCTTTCCTTCCTGCTGATTGCAGAGGGGGGCTGGAGACCTTGCAGGCTGTTACAGGATTACTCTGCATCTTGCAGGGTTGGGGCTTTTAATTTTGCAAATCATCAAAGGCAAACCAATCCATCAATTATCAACGCTTCAACTTGCTGCTGAGTAAATGAGAGTGTTACCGTGTATCAATTAGTGGCATCAGATGCCCTGAAATGATAAGAGGACAGCAGGCTTTGGAGACGTGCCTGGCATCTGTGCGCGCTGTGCACATGGAGTGCAGCAGTGGATGATGGGGGGGTCAGGACCTGTCACCCCCCAAAGGGTGGGGATGTGGCACTGAGGGATGTGGTCAGCAGGCGTGGCGGAATGAGTTGGGGTTGGGTTTGGAGATGGAGTGGTCTTTTCCAACCTGAATGTTTCTGAGAAAGCAGAGATGCTCCTTCGTTGGTCCAGATCCCATCTACTGGTTTAGCTGCTCTGTGCCATTCCACTATTTGATGTCTTATCTGGGGCATGGAGGGCTTCCCTTGGTGCCAAAGCCACCCAGCTTTGCCTCCCTGAGCAGGGGATGGTTTGCAGACACCAACGTGCTGTGGGGACAATGCAGATCCACTGTGCTTAATGCTGCCGCGTGGCTGCTGGGAACCTAATTATACTTGAGACACTTCAGAGGTTCTTTTTTACAAGATACCTACTTCAATAATAGAAAATCAGTATTAAATTCAGTTAAACGAGGAGCATCCATGCCCTCGTGCTCTGCAGGCTGTGCCCTTTTCCCCTCACTCCAAGCCTCCTTGTTTGGGGTGCGACATGAATAACCTCGTTGCAAATGCAAATCTGGGCTGCTTCTTCCCAGCGGTCAATGTGATCTTTCTCTCCTCTTCATTTATCTATTTATTTATTATTGTATTTCTTTTCTGAGCCGAGCTTGGTGGATATCGCTTTTCTTTTTTTTCCCTGCTTGTTTGCTGGATGGTGGAGTTCCTTTATAAAGGGAAGGGTGAGGAAAGGAAAGAGCGGAGAAAGGGGGAAGGAAAGGGAAAGGAAAGGAAAGGGAAGGAAAAGGGAAAGGAAAAGGAAAGGGAAAGAAAGGGAAGGAAAAGGGAAAGGAAAGGGAAGGGAAAGGAGGAGGAAAAGGGAAAGGAAAGGAAAAAGAAGGAAAAAGAAAGTGAAGAGAAGGAAAAAGAAAGGGAAGGGAAGAAAAGAAGAGAAAAGTGAAACCCCTCCCACTGATGACCCCCCACTGTTATGTTTTGATTTCATCCATTGAAATGTATTCCCAAAGGGTTTAAATAAAGCAGAAGGGAGCTGTGAGATGAGCCTCTGATTGAACGCTCTGCAGGTTTTCGTGCTTCAGCATTTTTTAGAGTTGTTCATTTCTTCCCCTTCCCTGAAACGACTGAGTGGGTTCAGTGCAGAGAGTGTTTTGGGTCGGCAGACCCTTTATTTTAGGGAAAGAAGTTTGATAGTTGAGTTTTTTTCCCTGTGGTTATAGAGATGGGTAATGGCGTTAGAAGCGATGCTGCTGCAGCCGCTGACGTCTTACAGCTTCAGATTGGTTCTAGATTCGTTCTGCAGAAGCATCCATCCCCCTTTCCCAGCCTGGGGAAGCTGAGGTGTGGGGCTCGGCAGGGGGTGGCTGCGCTTTGGGGCATCCGTCAGTGATGTGGGGATCTTAATGATGGCCTGCGCCGGGTTGGTGGGAGCTGAAAACCTCCCTGGTCCGTGTCTGAGGGCACACAGCGGCTTCCCAGCTCTCCTGGGCTTCCAGCATTGTCCCCACCGTACAATGGCCCTTAAACATCCCTGGCGCGTTACGTGTTTGAAGAGCGTTCGTACGGCACTTCTCTTAACAGCTACAGCAGTGCACCTGAGGGGTCAGAGCTGATCTCCGTCACAAGTGTTTAGTGCTTGATACACGTGTTTATTATACATTTCAAGTAAATTGGAGTCAATAAGCTATTTGCATAAATATGATGTATATGAAGAGA
>PPHD01021148.1:0-13363 GCA_002909625.1 Bambusicola thoracicus | reverse complement strand
TGAATTGCTTGGGTTGGATTTCTGAATAGAGAACTAGTGGAAAAAAACCTAGCATAAAAGGTGAAAGAGGAAAATAATAAAGATCAGTCATGTGTATGACTCTGACCAATGTTGTTCTGTGCAGCTTGGCATTAACAAAGCTGGATATTCTCGATGTCCTTGATGAGATTAAAATTGGTGTTGCTTACAAATTGGGTGGAAAAAGAATTCCGTATTTTCCAGGTATGCTATTCAACGTATGTTTTCATTTTTTGTATGTGTTGGGAAAGACTGTTCTGTTTTTAAATCAGGCTTACTTTCTTTTTTACTGGATCTTGTGTAGGGGTTTTCCTATGTGCAAATCTGAACCCTAAAATGGAATTATTGTAAACTTCAAATAATTTCATTCCTGAAAAATACTGCTCTAGTATTCTGGCAACATAAAGTACCTTCAAAGGTTTCGACAAGGAAACTGAATTATTGGATCGTTGGATCAAAGTAATCTTCCTGAGTAACATAAATTAATCTAAATTAAGAATGAACTAATCATCCCTTCAGTAGACATACTGTGTCTTTCTACATTTTTTTTTCCTCATTCATTAGATTTTTAAATGCTAACAAAAATTCTTGGGCAGGAACCATAGGTGTGCTCTTTTAAGGTGGAAAGGCTTAATTCAATTGTGATTAAACATTATTCTCCCACAGCTAATCAGGAGATACTGCAGAAGGTGGAAGTGGAGTATGAAACGATGCCTGGTTGGAAGACTGACACAACTGGTGCACGAAAATGGGAGGACCTTCCGCCCAAGGCCCAGAATTATATTCGATGTGTGGAAAACCATGTTGGAGTGCCAGGTAAATCTTAGGGAGATGCAGCTGTGACAATGCAACAATACCCAGAAGAAGCTACGTAGAGGTGCTCACTTCCTTAGCCAGGGGTTGGCCTGATTTGGGCAGGAGATGATGGAAGCATCTGTGGTTTTGTTGGCAGTGGTAAAGAACACTTTGCCAAGAGGCTGCAAAAGGTGGTATTCTGCACCATGCTTCAGTCTCATGTCTTCCTCTAACTGATCTCGTCCTTTCACACTTCCTGCACTGCATCTCTGTTTTGAACACAGACTTCTCTCATTTATTTGTTTGTTTTTTGACCCTCTTCCACACTCCTCCAGCCAAAGGGATCCGTGTGTAATGGATACATGGCTATTGAAACCAATTCTTCCACTTAGGAAACTGAGAATCTTAACATGATCAATCTCTGAAGGTTAATCAATCCACTTTTCTTTGAATGAATTGCTGGAGATCTCGAGATGCCAGGGGCTAGGTGTGGCAGGAATGCTGGAATTAGATTTCTGCTACAGCAAACTTGAGAAGCTAGCATGTAGGCTGCTGTTTTCCATAAAGCTCATCAAAGGTCACCTCTAAGGGTGTAAGCTGTGTGCAACTGTGGAAATACCAGTGTTTTTCATAGATTAGGCAGTGTCTTATAGGAAAGCCTGAAGCTCAGCGCATGGTCGTAGACACAGATGTGAGTGATGGGTACATAAACAGGCTCCCCTTGTTTTATTTCTCTGGCTATCAGTGTGAAGGCACGCAGCCTTGGTGGAACTGATGGCTAAAGGAGGCATACCTCATCATTTCTATAGTATCCATGGGCAGTAAAAAGTGGAACAGTTCTGATGTAGTATTTAGGGTGACTGCTTCCACTGGATAATGTTCTTAATTGCAGCCTTGGATTTAACAGCATTATAGTGTGTGCACATTGTTATCTCCTGATTTGCTTCCTACTCTGACAGAGCTCTTGCTTTCTGTAGGGGTTTAGCTAGAAGATATTTTGGATAGTAAAACTTCCTAGCAGTGCATTTCAGCAGAGTTGGCTAATTTGTTTTGAAGCATGATAAAACACTGCAATTCAGTAATTCTTCTAATAAATATTTTTTTTTTTCCCTAGTCAAATGGGTCGGAGTTGGAAAATCAAGAGAGTCAATGATCCAGCTGTTTTAAGCAAAGGAAGAAGCTCAGTGATCTGAAGCACAATTCAGTGTTTGCTTGTTCCTTACTGTTTCCTCTTTAAATGGAGATACTATTTAAAACCAACACGTTCTTCTAGGAATTGAATAGAAACAAAATACCTATTCTGTATTGTAAGATTTTATTTATCTTATGTGTCTTGGTGATTTCAGCGTAAAATCTGTTTGGTGGCCATCATCAGAAAGAAAAATCAAAAAAGTGCATAACAAAATAAGGAAAAAAATCCATATATTTTTTTAAATTTGAGACATTACTATTTGCAAGTATTTTACGTCAAAATAGAATTATTTCTTCTCGGTGAAACTGACATTAAAGCCTTTTCCAGTAATTACTGGGTGACTTCAGACTTGTGAAGATTGGATTTTTTCCTTCCGCTTCAAGTGTGAAAATGTCTGTGTCTCTGGGTTGGCAGCAATAAGACATACACAGTGTTCTTGGAGTGGTGAATTATACAGATTTTCAGTTCGTAAAACACAGTGAAGTTAAGTATTTTTGACTGAGCAAAGCAAACACAATTATCTATGATTTTGATATAACTATTTTTTTATAGCCCACTGAAATGAATGGAGAGAAGCTAAAATATTTTTTTAACACAGAGCTTATTCTAGTAACTGAAATAACATCTGCAGAGGGGCCAAACTGGATAAAGTTGTCTAATAACTCCTTTAAATACCCCATATATGAACACGCAATCCTTGAAGAGACTGTCAGGTATGCAGTCTTTATTTGAGGCAGTAGGGAAGGAGTGAATGACAGTGGAAGGAAGAGAGTCCTCGGGGTACTGAACATGTAAAGAGGGTGCAGCCAAGACAACATGCAGTGGTTTAGTGAACCTGAGACATTTCTTCCTGCTCTGCAGTGATTGTGATTTCCAGAGTTTTAATGTAGTTGTCCTTTGAGGAACCTGGGACTTGCAGCTCTGTGTGACACACTTGCTTCCACATCTCCCGTGTTCCAAGAATAAATCAATGCATGACTTAACGATGACTGCTGCGGTATTTACACCCCTCGCGCATTTTGACCTTCCTCAGCAAAATGTAATACCTAATTATAGAAGGGGATGACATGTGGCAGACAGGGTTGTGGCATGTAGAAGCCATGGAGAGGTCCCCTGAACCTTCAAGAACACACTTGGATTTCCTTGTGGGTCTTCTAACTTTTAGTAGTTACACAGCAGGAGCTCTCAAAAAAGGCCTACCTCTTGTAGAGGAAGAGTACACTAGAAGCCAACTTATTCCATAACTGAAATCTTCAGAATAGATGTTTCTTTTCTATATATGTCTCAGAGAGCTATAACAGTATTTTTATATCATTCCCAGAGGCTGTGGAAAAATGGCATCACAACATCAGTAATGCCATTGTGCAAAGCGTGAAAATACCCCTTTTTTGAGATAATAACTCAGAGGATGCAAAAGAATAACATTCTTTGCATCAGAGAATTCATGGCCCAAAGCTGTGAATCCTGCATTCAGTCAGAACTCCTCTGCTGGTCTTCAGCAAGTCATTTAATTTCCCTGTTTCTGTTTTGCAATTTGTAAAAGTCAAGTAGTAAAACTTCCTCGGCTGTTTTCCAGTGTTTTGGGGAGCTCTGTGGCTCAAATCTGCTATCTTTGTTCTAGCATAGATGAGGAAGCTCTACCCTTCGTATCAATGAGAGTTAAAATGAAAGAGACTTCTGACCTTATTTAATGTTCATGAAGCACTTCTGAAAGGTGCTTGGTAAGTGCTAATTAGTACAAGCACTGTGAAATGTACCTCGTTTATATGAGGTAATTTAAGCGTAAAGGTTTTTGGAGATATAGCAATAGTTCTGTTTTCACGTAGCTTCACTGTCTGATATTTGCCTACTGGATTAACCTGATGTATTCTTTTTCTTGGCCCCATCTTCATGGGTGCTTTGGTGTTAGGGACGGCCACTGTATTTAAGCTTTAGCGGATTTGTAGACTAAGTCCACAATGACTGCAAGCCACTCTGTACACTGAAGAACTGGATTAAATGATCAACTCTGAATGATGTATTTGGCATATTAAAAATGAGGATTTATAGCTTAATTTTCACAGGATTACTTCTCTTGTTCACCTAATCTTTTATTTTCCATTTTTTCCATTAAGTGTCTATTAGATCCACATTGCTTGTATTTGCTTTCAAGGATTCATTGAAAACCCAGTAATGTTGTCAATGGACTTGATACCGTAGGCAATTATCCTGTGACTTATTTTATTACAATAAAGGAATACTGTGCATTTCATTTCACAGCATGGATTTTCTAAAATGAAATCTACTCCTATTAATTTTACTTGTGTTGTCATTGAGTTAAAAGTGAATACATTCAGGTTTATATCAAAAAGCTATTTAATCTACTGAGTGATGTAATGGTTGATAAGAACATTTACATGTAAATTTGCATTCAGTTTGGCTGTTTCCCATTATTTTATGGATTGTATTGTTTGAAATTTGATTTTATTAACAGTCGCTGTGATGAATTTGGTCTCTCTTTCCTTCCCAGCCAAGTGCAATAATAATGAGTGAAATTGGTTGATGTGTCATCCCCTGTGGTATCCTGATGGAAGGCTAAGGGTAAATGTCTGCCAAAGCAACATAAGTCATTGTAAAAACTATAGTATAGTTTTTAAAAGGTAGCAATTACTGATTCACTCATGCACATTAATGTGTTTGACATAGGTACTCACACTTCTCCTCAATAACATGGCCTTCATAGTCAGATGTGTGTGACTTAATACATGCAGTATAGGATTTTGAAGCTTTTGTTAATTTTGATTTGGCTGTATATGGTCTTACAGTTCTGGCATGATGCACTTTATGAAAGGAAAGAAAATCAAGCATTTCCATAGTAATGTGCAATCTATGCTCACATCTTTCCCTCTATGCAGATATTTCAAGTGACTTTTGGATCCACACTTGTTATTTTGTCCTGAAAAACACATTAAAATGAATTTAAAGTAGCAGTGCTTGCTTCCTGTTTCTTTCTCTTCTTCTTAGCAGAATGCGCTTCATACAAAAACCTTTCTTAATGTTACATGGATTTGAAAAACTAATGGCACCATTACTGAAAGAATTGATATTTTCTTCCAGTCTCTGAGAAGAAGGTTCTTAGTGCTTGGACTTTTTAATATACTCTGTAAACTTTATCAGACTCCTGTTTTTTCCATAACAGTTGGCTAGGAGCAACTAAAGTAATCTCCACATAGCTCTTCAACAGCACTGTACTAGAAAAGAATGGTAGACCTTGACTCAGATAGCATTATTATCACCTCCACAACGTGGAAGAGCTTCAAACAAGTCCTGTTAGGGCTTTTGAAAAGGCTTGATAGAAATTACTCTTTCTCTCACCCGTTTTAGAAGAGAACAGCAGGTAAGCAACCTGACCAGTAAACAAGAGCAGGTTAGTACACAATTTACAGCAGTGTCAAGGAGTTATATGAGAACTGTACTACTGATTGACTAATGTTTCTTCATTTCTTTTGCACCAGTTATATATAAACTCATGTAGAATGATCTTTCATTGGTAGTTGAAGTGTCTGAAGCAGTTTGATTGAACTCCATGTGACACCAGCATTGCTCAAGGCAAAAGGAAAAAAAACCATCACCAACCAAGTAAGTATCTCTGCTGAAATTATCCACTGGGAAAACGCTCTGTTTTGTTGCTGGCCCATCTGTTGTGTGTCAGCTGGGGAGCAGAGTCTTTAGGCTGAGGGAGGAAAGAATGTAAGCAGGGTGGTAAAAATGGGAACAAAGGCAGGATTGACATCTTGCCTTTCTAGTGTTGCCATTAATATATTACTTCTTTATTCCTACTCACTTCTATTTGTTTATATGGGGTCAAGCCCTAGCCTTCTCCTTACACCTCGTGGAAGTAGCCCACCTTCCTGTACAGTAACAAGTTTCATTTCCATCAGAGGGGCGATTTCAAGTTCTGGATGTTGGCAAAAATGATGAGGTGACATAACACTTGTAGCTAGGCCTCAGGCAAGAAGGAAAATACAGCTTCAGTCATGTTATCTATAGAAGAGATCCCTATTTGTGATACCGGCACTGTATTAAGTGAGTACTGTGTGGATTGTTGGCTGCTAAATTTGGTACTACACAGGATGCATGGTGCAGCCTGCTTCGTGGAGGTGAGACCTTCCTTTCCCAAACAACAGGTCTGTGGAAATGAAGCATTGGTAGGGAACAACTGGCAGAAATTCCTTATTGCTGCTTTCTCTCTTGCGTGGGCCTGAACTCTTTCTTGTTTGTCAAAAGTGAAATATCGTCCATGTGGATATCAGTCATAGTAAGGTAACAAAGTAAAACCTGCAGAGTAGTTTCAAGACTTTGCCATTTATATACTCACAAGAAATTAGTTGTTGAAGCACCCTTGTGGGTTGTTATTATCTGTTCATTTCTGCAGTAGTGTTTGCATTAAATATTGGCTCATCAGCCCTATGAGACTGTCCAGGAGATGGGGAAAGGAAAAAAAAAAAAAAGAGGAAAGCAGACGTTCTGCAAACACATATTGTTTATAACCTCCTTTAATGCATCGGGTTTTGGCCAGCAGCTGCACTTTGCAGTGGTTGGAAGTAGTACGCATTTTAACACTGCACGAATGTCTTTGGCAAGGAGATGTCTTTTTCAGGAAAAAGCACTCATGTATTTGAATGTTTTGAAGTGTTGAGATACTGTACTCTGAATTTGGCAGGCAGTGCCTTTTAGAAGTTGAATAAGTACACTGAGTTTGCATTGCAGGCCTCCAAATAGTGCTTCAGACAACAGTGTTCGATTTCGGAGATACCTTTCTAGTGCTTGATAAGTGACAGAGCAGTCAGGTAGTTTTTGGTGGCTGCTGAAACCCTTAGAATACCCAGGGCAGAAGTACTACTGATTTAAATTGCTTCTTTCAAAGTGCAGAACAGCCACCTGTATGTGCCTGCACAGCAAAGGTGGCAGTATGCATCTTCATCTTCTCCTTTATTGGACAAAACTTGCAAGGCTAACTGAACCTACTTCTTCAAGTGTGTGGAAATGACATTTGCCAGTGCGGTTTATGGAAGCCCAAATAGCCTCCAAATAAAGATTCGCCCATGTAGGGGTGCTGGAGTGAGCCTTTGGGGTGCCTAACGAAGTGACAAACTTGATAAATACAGAGTATTACCATTTCTGTCATATGAAAAGATATTTAATGATGTTCTTTGCTTCTGAAGAGGAAAGTCCCAGTCACAAAACTGCTGTATTTAGAGTGATGTTTCCACTGAGATTCATGAAGTGGTGCAGTGCTCTGCCATGCATGGAAACCTGTCCTTTGACAAGTGAAAACATTTTGAATTGGAAGAAATGGGAGTACAGACTAGGAAGCACCTGGATGAGAAGGAGCTTCACTAAGCAGTACTTGTGGTTTACAGCAGATACCAGGCTGAATATGAACCAACAGTGCATTCACATTTTGAGTAAAGCGAACAGCATACTGGCATATACCAGAAGGACAGTCAGCAGGAGACAAAAGGACATTATTTCCAATTGCTTGTGCTGGTGAGTTGTTTAACCCATTTGTGCTGAATGTCCACTCTTTTACACTGGCGTCTGCTGGAATGGCATGTTTTGTGTCCTAGGTAAATGGGTGAAGGAGAAAAGGAGAATCAAGCAGGATGACGTGCCATGCTCATTTTAAGAATCAGCCTTGTTGCAGATGAGAGTAGCAGTGGTACCAGTGCCCAGTGATGTGTACATCAGTACTATGGTTATAACTTTACTGCTTAATTAGGGTACTACAGCATTACAATTTGGCAGAGCTGGTCAAATTCTGAACTTTGCATTTTGTACTCTGGCTTTCTTCTGCTCCAGTTACTCCAGCCTGGAAAGCCATATGCAGGATACAGAATCCAGACTATCAACCCTCAGATTGCCAGTACGATTTTTTCACCGCCTCCTTTAGTAGTATTATATTCAGTGTTCTCACATAAACTTGAAAGATTTATTGGAAACATTTATTCCTGCCTTGCAATTGCATACAGCCATTCTTTCAGAATTCTGGAATGCTGTTTATACATGTACTAACAGAGCTGTACTCAAGTCCGTGTCAGATGAAATACAGTTTGAAGGCATGTATTGGAGAAGTTTACAAAAGGTATGCCTTGACATTCTCAAACAGTGGTAAGATTTTATCACTTCTAAGGAGGGTTCCTAGAAAAGGTAAAAAGGAAATCTAAACCGTGTTTTAGGTTAGAATTTGGTCTACTGATGGTAAGCTTATGCATTGGGCAACAAGAATTTACCTTCAAGTGATCTCTACTTGCCTACACTGCATAGCTGGACAAAAAAGCATCTCCAATTTGGCAGAAGAACTGAAGTTGGAGTAAAACAACAGCAAAGTCCTGCGTAACAGTGCTGGTGCTGAACTTAGCTGAAAGAGCTACCAGGGTCTGGGACAAGCAGTTGGTGGGCAGTGAATTTTGAAGGCTACTCTTCCATTGTCTGTCAGTTATTCAATGTCAACCTTACAGTTTTAACTTTGCATTGGTTTTAGTGGTCATGTATTTAATATGGTAGCTTCTTCTTGAGACTAGGTAGTGATAAATAAAGAGGACTTGAAACAGAGACAGTACTGAGCATCTTTGCTGTCACTCTGGAGATTTTCCACATCTCGAAGATGGGAAAGATGCAGCAGAAAAATGCACTGTTGTCTGTCACGTCAGCATCTCTGAAAATTCCATGCATACAAATGGCAGGAACATACTGAGCAAGAATATATGGAATATAATACTTTTTAATATGAATTTTACACGGTCACAGGGAAGAAATAGAAGATGCTAGCTAAGGCATTACAAATAGGAGAAGAGTTTCTGTTAGAGATTGATTTGCATTAGACTACCAGATTAAAAGACAGTGCGGGTACTGATGGAAGTCTGAGCCCTACATAAAACGTACTGATGATTTCCATCCTGAGGAAACATGCCAGCAGCATGCAAAGTCTATTAATTGGCATCCTGGGTGGTAGGCCTGGTACTGAACATTGCTTTTATAGCTTATATCACACCACTTGTGCAGGCTGCTCAGCAGAGAGCACGGAGATAGAAAGAGTGCCTTGAAGGCTTCCCAGATGTAAACAGATTTCAACCTAAAAGGCTGCACTAAGAAAGTTTCCACGTTAGCCCTAGTGATGGCTACTGTGGCTGTGGCATTTTTTCTGGCACTGCTTGGACATTCACTTTGCTCTGTACAGTTTCTGTTTTCCAGACAGAGATCTTCTTAATCCAGAACTGACCAGACACACATATTTAAAATAAATACATTCTGTGAGCTGCTGCTGTGGAAGTGTCTGTAATACCCACTGAGTGCAGAGAAGCAGCCTCTTTGCCAATACACGCTGGCACTGTCCTTTTGAGCTGAATGGACGAACCTTGAGTTATTCCAGATGACTGTTTTAGGGAGTTGTCTCGCAGCAAGAATTCATTCCACAGCAAAATAACAAGACTGGGTGCAGACTGGATGTAGTCGCAGTGTGGAGGCAGAAGGGTTTTCCTGGAGTTCCCAATGCTGTGTGAGGAAGAGGATGCTTTGCACTGTGTGAAACTAGCAAAAGGGCAGAGCTATCGATAGCCTCTCCCACACAAATCCACGCTGAGTAGAGGAATACCACTTTATGGACACAGAATTCTTTGGATGATCACTTAGAATTAAATGAACAGCGCTGTCACCTATAGTGGAAGAAGCCAGAACACCCTGTTTCTGGTAGGTGTGAACATGGAGCTTTTTTCACATCCAGACCCTCATTCAACCTGACACAAGGAGCGGTTGTATGCCACAGTGTTAAATCTGCACAAAACACATGGACATACATTGCTAGTGGGTAGTTCATACAGTATCTGAGTACGCTCTGTTTCATACCCAGCTGTACAGTTCTTTGGGTGGTCTTTCTCCTTGATAGACTGAAATAAACTGGACAGAGGAGAAATGAAAAGAAACTGTGTGCAGCAAGAAGAAAGACATGCAACTGGAAAGGCCGGGAGCAGGAACACTGCAAAGCAGCTCCTTTGTACATTGCTGGCAGTAGGATATTCACATCTTTCCAACAGCATTAGCTGTTTACAGTCTTCAGAGCGCCCTCTAGTGTAAGTGGGACCTTCGAGGATTTTGATCTATTGAGCAGAACTGTTGTGTCTCTTAGTAGTATGCTGTAGAAGAACCATGCCATGCTAACTTAGATCAGTACAAATTAAGAGGAAACTCCTGATATAAAATAGTGTGGAAGGCAGATTCCCACCTCTAGCTGTAACATTCTAATTTCTCTTTAAATGGCCTAAATGAGGAATTTCAATTACAGTTACATGGGGAGGAGCCCATTGGTTCAAATGGAGCTGATGAGAAGCATAAGATATTTTCAAGGCAATAAGGTAATACATATTGGTACCTACTAGCAGGCATGCAGAACAACTCAAAAGCTAATGTAATCCTCTGGGTTGCTATTTTTCTGCCACCTGTTCCTTTAACTTGTTACTGTAAGGTTGATTCCTAAACAAAGCATAGGCAGAAAGACTGGAGGTTGATGAATATTTAAGTTCACAAATCCAGATCAGCTGTTATAAATATTTTGACTGGCACTCTGCCTAAAACAAAAGGTAAATTCTTCCTCAATTTGTTATTCTCAGAGCACCAACGTTCTTTTCCCTTTAAGAAGACATATGATCCTTATTTACAGTGTCTGTAATTTACCCTGATTTGTATTCCAGTCAACCTGATTGTTCCTAATTGCCAAAAACTGTATTTTGGAATAGTTGAAAGCAGTGGCAGACAGTCAAACATTTACCTTCGTTGTATTGCTGATGGATCAGAAACAAAAATCTTCTCCCAAAGCCTACTGGAGTATTGAAAATCTTGATCTGCCTGTTTTGTAGGCACAGTCTGTTGTAGTTGAGGTGCAGATGTGAGGTACTGACTTAAATGGATCTGAAAAGAAAGGAACGTGGTGCTACCTCTTTACAAAGAGGTGATGGTGGCTTTGAGGCCTGACCTCAGGCAGGTTCAGGCATCATGTCTGTGCATTTTCATGTATTTGTAGGTAGCCTGAGGAAGGGAGATGAGCAGTGAGCCATCGGTGTTTGCTGCATTGCTGTTTAAAGTCAAATCTAAAAGCCAAACTGGGAAGAGTTACAGCTGCATATTTTTGAGGCGCTCTCTGTTAATAAGGATGCAGTAACACACATGAGGGGAAAATAGCCGGGCCCACTGACAAATGTTAAGGTTTAAGATCCAAATGGGGATTTGGGCTCAGAAAATTTCTAGACTCTAAACTGCAAGAAGCCATGAAGGTGAGCAATGGCCAGAATCCTTCTGCGTGTGCCCTGACTTCCTCAGAGCACTGGTAGAAATGGAATATGAGAAGAGACAGACTTGGTGAGCACAGCCTAGTCTATTTTGCTCTTTAAATTTTCTTACTGGAAATGGAAACCACTGAAGAAATTGAAATGCAGTTTTCATTGTTGTGTAAGAGAGAAAGCTATCAGCCAAGCAATTTGTCTGTAATATTCGCACAACAGAAGCAAAGTAGTGGGAGAAATACTGTTGTTTATATTCTGTGCTTTCTCTTGCAAATGTGTTTTCAAGGTTAAACCAGAATTACCATATTTCTCAGCTACCATTAATGGTTTATGGACTGATTTTTCATATTCCAAAGCTGTGTAGCAACATGCAAACTCTTTAACTAACCTGGGAGGTTGTCAGCATTCCTTTTCATTAACGCTCAGTGCCAACAATCTTTGCCAAATAACATCTGGGCTTATTTTTTCTGCTTCCAAATCCTCAATGGATCTTCCTCAAGGCTAACTGCTATGAAATTAATGAAGTACTGGGAACCATCCTGTTGGGTAGCACGTCAGTGGATCAGCAGGTGAAACACTTTTCTCCCTATGAGACGCTATGATACATTGATACTGAAAATAATAAATTGTTTTGCCTTAATAGCTTACAAATAGGAAATATCTGATCGGTAACAGATGTTATTACGGTTGAGGCTCGCAATTAAAGATCTGTCAACACCCATAGCCGACTCAGCAGCAACAGCTTCCTGCGTCTGCCCTGAGATGGAGTGGTGATTGCAGGTTGCAAATATAACAGTCTCAGAGAAAGTGCCCTTAAATGTACCATTAGGTGACAGCTGCAGCAGCACCATCGCTGCACATGCTGCTCACTTTCAGATCCGTTTCCTGTTCTAACATCAGAGCTTCAGAGCACTCCAAGCAGAGTAGTGCTTTTAACTCTATTTCTTTCTTTCTCATCCAGCTCTCAGACAGTTGAGCTCCATCTTTTGACATGAACATGTGTGATCCAGTGCTCCCTGTCCTGATGGAGCGCTGTCCGACCCTGTTTACATTTCCACTGGCTCATGTTCCTCAGCTTATAACAGAATCACAGAATCACAGAATGGCCTGGGTTGGAAGGGACCTCAAGGATCAGTAATCTCCAACCCCCCTGCCAGGCAGGGCTACCAACCACCCCATTTACCAGACCAGGTTGCCCAGGGCCTCGTCCAACCTGGCCTTGAACACCTCCAGGGATGGGGCATCCACAACCTCTCTGGGCAGCCTGTTCCAGCACCTCACCACTCTCCTGGTAACAGAAATAGATGAGATGTTCCTCAGGTTATAGATGAGATGTTCCTCAGAGAGCTTCAGGGACATCGCAGTGTGTATTTAAGGAATATTCACAAAGAAAATTCCTGAGGAATGAAGAAAAGACCACAGGTTTGCTCTGTGCAGTTGGACGTCTTTACTCTTACAAGTACATGTTGAAAAAGCCAAAGTAGCAATCTTTGCAGCTCCGTGTGGCAGCAGCCAGACTTTGCAGCACAGAGGGCACTTCTTTGAATTGCTGTGTTATAACTGCAGCTTCCAGCTTTCCACGAGCCTGCGGTGATCAGCTCTGTGGAAAACAATCCATGTTACTCTGTATGAAATCAGTGTGACCGGATCTGCAGCCTAGCAGCAGTTCAGCAGCTATGGAGCACGGCTTTGGTGTTCATCGAGAGAGGAATCCCTCCCGGTTGTGCTTTGGTCCAGAAGCCTTGTGTGTGTACAGCTGGAGGGTTGGACGCTTGGAACGGAATGTGACTCTTAATGTATAGCGTGATAAGTAGACGGGTATAGTGAGCTTATGCATAAATAGGAAATCAATTGTAGTACTTCAGCATTGCTGTGAAAGCAGAAAGCCTCAGGAAACCAGGCGATTTTAGTGAAACTAAGCATCAGCCTCTGAAACCCAAATGAGCTCAGCTTAGTGCCCCTGTGCGGAATGCTTTAGGTCGGAAGGGAACTTCACACCAACGACACGAGGAATCGAGGCATTTCAGCCGCATTACGAAGGCCG
>PPHD01021145.1:0-13364 GCA_002909625.1 Bambusicola thoracicus | reverse complement strand
GAAGTTATAGAGAGTTATAAGGTCTCCCCTGAGCCTCCTCTTCTCCAGGCTGAACAATCCCAGCTCCTTCAGCCGTTTCTCATAAGGCCTGTGCTCCAGGCCCCTCACCAGCTTCGTAGCCCTCCTCTGAATGCGTTCCAGGGCCTCAACGTCTTTCTTGCAGTGAGGGGCCCAAAACTGAACACAATACTCGAGGTGCGGCCTCACCAGTGCCGAGTACGGGGGGACAATTACCTCCCTATTCCTACTAGTAACACTGTTTTTGATGCAGGCCAGGATGCCGTTAGCCTTCTTGGCCACCCGGGCACACTGTCGGCTCATGTATCAAGAGTATGAGGTGTGGATGAAGCTTCCTGTGCTGAAATCAGCGATGACTTGAGAATGCCATGCCCAAATTCTGCTGTTTTCTTCAAGTGAAAGGTTATTTCTTGCAGTGACAAACTAAAGAGGTCTGAAGAAAAAGAAATAAAAAGAAATAATGAATGTGTACACTTGACAAGCTAAGTCAGCAACTGATGAGGAATGTGGGATAAGTTTTCTACCATTTACTTCAAACACTGTATACTGTGAATAAATGACAGATTGATTAGTAAAGTGTGGAGTGGCTGTTCAGAAAGAGTGATGAGGAGAATTCAAGACAGGAACCAAGAACAAATAAACTGAAGCAGGTGTGATCAATCTTCTGCTGGAGTAAGGAGCTGTAAAAGAAGGGGAGAGCCTCGGGGACAGGCCTCGTACTCCCAGGTTCACCAAACTGGGAATGGAAAGTGTTCAGTACTGCACAAATTTTTGTATTGGCTTTTTATTGGGGATATCATTGTGTGAACAACACAAAGGCTTTATGGTACTTATTTTTTTTTTTTTTAATATGAAAGTATTGCTGGAAAGCATTTTGAGCTTCCAGTTAGGGACACGCTTCTGTTACATGCCAGTTTAATGGGAGATTACGAAAGCCTTTGGAACTGCTGAAACTGAAATGATGGAAAAACTTCCTGTTGGGAAGGAGCCGATGTGGCTGCCATGCTCTGTGTGGTCTTTATTGAGAAGTTTGGAGAACACGCTTTAGTTTGTGGAGGGAAGTGTTTCTGCCCCCATTCCTCCTCAGCCTTCACGTGTGAGGTGGTATTTGGAACTGAATCCTGAAGCATACCTGTAATGCTTTGAGTAAGTGGACCTTGAGGTGAGTTTTGGCAAGCCTGGAAATCTTCAGAAATCACAGCAACAACAAAAACAATTTCTGGGAACAAAGTTAGGAAGTTATGAAGGGCAGATAAGAATGCCTTTTTCTTAAGTGGAAAAACTTTTTGTAACGGCAAAGATGTTTAATTATGGAAGTTGGAAGCAGCTGCATGTAGTTGAGTCTGTTTTACTCCTTCCTGACGAAACCAGAAATCTTAAGTTTTTGAAGGTTTCCTTATGGGGGTATGCATCTAGACTAGCCATGAGAAATGAAGTTGCTGTGTATTTTGACATGGGATGTCTTCTGATACTTTTTGATTTAGGGGAAGAAGGGTGATGTGGAATGCAGACATAAAGTTAGTGCCCGCTGATCTGAATGGAGGGAAGCAAGCTCTCAGGCATGTGTCTCAGGCATTTGGAAGGACTGCATTGGCAGTGTCTCTGGATTTTGACAAATAATTGGCCAAGCTGGGAGGGTAGACCTCAGGGTGCCATAACTGTCCCTTCTCCTTACACTGTCGTTGCTCACAAGTGATCCTTCTTAATCTCAGAGTAGGTAGTAGGAAGGGAAACAATTTTTTCCTCTTAAGAGTGTTTCATAAATGGCAGAACTTCTTTTGTTTGTTTTAACCATGTTAAGAAAAAGAGAAACTGTCAAGTTAGGAACTAAGAATGACCCTGTCATACAGGGCAAGGTAGTCTGTGTGTGCTGTAATCCATCCTTCCTCCCACATCACGTTCTCCAGCTATACCAAAGCCAGACACGTCTCATCTGTTCTGTTAAGTACTTGAAAGCAGGGTTTCTTCCAGACAACTTGCAAATAATGGACTTGTTTACTGAGGCTCTGGATTTTCAATACCTCAATTTCAATGCTATTTGTTATATATCACCTTATGTTTATATACTTGGCCTGTACAGTAACGCTCGTTTGTGTTTTGTTATGTTTGGTGAATAAAGAGACATAGTATAGAAGAACTAAAAATATTTTGGAGTTGAATATAGTAACTTATTTTTGGGTACAGTTATTCCTGAAGATGTCTTAATGGTTCAGTGGGGGAACTTTGGGAGAAACTTCAAAAAAAAAAAACACCAACAAAAAACTTTTCCTTGAAAGCTTTTCTAAAAGCTGGGGATTTGAGAAATCTGCTACTGCTGCGTTCTGTGTACTAATAGTAGATAAATGCTTTGTTGCATTTCCATTCAGTAGGTGGATTTATAGCCAATTCACAGCATGTGACGGTCCTGCTGGGCTGTCAAGGTCTGTGGGATTCATTGGTATACCAGTAGTGCAGAGGAGACAGGAAAAGTCTTTAAATCATTATCTGAATTTGCTAAGAGTAACTATTTTTTTTATGAGATGAAGTCGAGAAGGAAGGATACAGCAGCTCTAGAGACTTCATGTTGGTTTAAGTGCCATGGAAGGCCTGCAGTATGTTTTGTTTTAGTGAGTCTTAGGTGATTAGATGTTTTGGCTGCTTCTGAATTTTCTTAATATGCTTTATTTTTAGAAAATGATATGGTTCAAAATGTGCTGACATTGATCTACTTTAATGCCGAAAGTTTTATGTGTATCTATGAGGTTTAGATTTAATAAAAGCATCTTTGTGCTAGAAATCTGTAGATTTCTAAATAGTCAGAGAGATGACAAGATTAAAGAGACAAAGCATCGGTATAAGCCGCTCAGTGCTTAATGTTGAAAAGAAAATATATGATTATATTAAACTCTATTGACCAGCATTTCTTGATATTGTTAACTAATCACCAATCATATTGGGTGCTTCAGAGCTTCTCCCGTTTATGATGTGAGTGCCTGTCCTGCAGGAACCATGAATCAAGGTATGGCTGTTTTTCATGTGAGTTGTCAAACAGCCTTTTTAAAGTAAGCTGCTGCTTTGCTACGCTGAAAATCTACCAGAAGTCTACAAGTGAGAAACAGCATCTCACAAAATTATTCATTATCTTCAGTGGGCTATACAGAGAAAGAAATGGTTTTATGAGAATGTGAACGATTCCTGAAAGCTGCTCCACAACTGAGGGTTTCTCTGACTGTAATAGCTCTGTGAAACTGAAGCACACTTCAAGACCACCCCCTACCAAGAAAACAAGTCTTATCAACTGTCTTTAGAAAAGACTTCTACCTGAGTGACAGGGATGAAAGTCAACTGGGACATCTTAGCTCCACGTGACGTTTGCTATCTGTCAGTCAGTGGCAACTGCACTTCTGCTGCTGGTCCTGGTTTATCTTGGCAGTACAGAAAGTTTATAGCGGAGTTCACATACAAAACCCGCATGCTCCAGTTCAGGATCTCCTGCTATTAGTTGAAGGTGTGGATGATGCATTTTAGCTTTGCTTAAACTTAGCGCTCTATTTGGTTTTGTTATTCATTTTTTGAATGTTGGGTTACTGCTCAGTTGCTCATACAGAACATCTTACAGTGGAGTCTTCAGGAGCCCTTGTGGTGTGTTCGGCTTGAAAGCTGTCACTTACATGCATGTGGAGGTTACTGCTTAGTGACTGCTGGTTGAACTCTACTGAAATACTAATATTTGTGGCTTCTGTGAACATTGTGATATTGAAGTAGTTTATCTGTGGAATTCCTTACTTTCCATGCCAGTAGCTACATGCAACAGGAGTGAGCAGATTTGTATGAAGCATACAGTTGGAGTGGCTGCAACAGTAAAACTGTATTTGTGGCAAATTAGGTATTATAATATTAGTTAATTTATTAATAATTAATATAACTGAAAACTAATTAATTACTGTTATTATAAAGACTTCCAGGACCATGTGCACCCATGGCCTGACATAGGTGGAGTGGTTTATGCCTGGCTGTCACTTATCACAAAGGCTTCTGGAGCAATAGTGAACAGGGAACTGTACAGTGTACACTGAGAGTACAAAACTGCAGAGTGATGCAAAGCTGATCTTGCCGTTTGCTGATGCTCCATATCTTTCGTTCTAAACATACACCTCAGGCATTCTTTTCCAAAGACAGCTTTACAATGCATAGAGATGGGGGGAATACTTTTGTGAGCAAGTTTGAAGGTAAGGTGAGAAGTAGCTATTTTGGGGGGGGTCGGTTTGGTTTTAGTGGCAAGTACTCCTACTTAGTTGGTGATATACCTGACATAAATAGACAAGTAATTCAAACGGTATGTTTAGTATAACAGATGGGAAAAACTGTGGTGAACAGAAAGAACCAATGAGTATTCAGTTGACCTTGTAGCTCCCTGGTGAGCAGCACAGATATAACCTTTATAGGATGGATTAGCTGTCAGAGCAGTAATGTCTGTGTTAGTTTTCTTCAAAGAAAAATCTTGCCTTCAGCAACTGTAAGAGATGGTTATTAAAAAGCAAGAAATCAGCTCTGTTTATATATACATATATAAAGAACACGTAATTCAGTATGGCTAATTCTCTAAGACGATAAATCACTTGACTTTGATTAAGATGATGTCTTCTTAAGCTGTTGTTCCATAATTTATTTTTTACCAAGTTAGTATCCACACAGCATTAAGCTTATGCATGTCTCTGATACGGTTGTCATTTTGTGATGCTTCTGTATGCAGCTGAGAGAACCCCTTGTATTTTGATGTACTAACCGTAGTTTTTCATGGGAAAGGATGCTGCTATCAGAAATAAATTAGAATCCTTACTGAAGCTCTGCAAACTATCAGTCTCTCTTTTGAGAGTCATAGTAGTGAAGATACAATATGAAGTTTAACACGGGTTAGCCAGGAGAAAAATCTCTAATGCTGATGTGCTTCTAACTTGGGTCTTGACACAATTAATAATTCTCAAGCCTCCCATCCCATGTAATAAGAGAATCAGATGTTCTTTGTAGCTGCTGAATGTTGTATGCAGCTCAGGACGGAGGTCCCTAAGGAAGTTTGAGCTAGAATCAAAGCACAGATGATGCTGTGCATTGTCAGCAGGTAGGCTTGCTTGGAGGGCAGGGAAGGATGACTTTATCAGCAGTGATGCTGTGTGTAAGGCAGTATGTGCTGTTCCTCAGAAATTGCTGAAAATGTAGGGCTTTTGAAGTTCCAGCCTGGATTTGATTCAATAGCTGACTCGCCTCATATTCAAGTCTACAAAGGGAAAGAAAACTATCTTCTTGAACGACATATCATTCAATGTTTGGGGGTGGAGAAATAATGCGTCATGGGTCTTGGTTTCCAGTCACTTCTGTTTATGTATATATCTGTTTTTTTCTCCTCAATGGGTATTTCTTCTTCCAATTTTTGTGTACAAAGGACGAGCTCCCTTTTGAGCAAGGCAGAATGCAACATCAAATCTCCAATTTCTTTTTCTGTGAAGAGAGTTCCAGTAAGTCATCTTGTTTTGTTCAGTACGGTAGTTTGGCTCCAGCCTTAATCTGTGATTTAGGATAGATGCTATATTGTGTCCTTACAGTCTTTTGCAGACAGATGTGAGCTAATGTGCCAGCCTGAGGGGAGAAAATGTGTTTGTGATTAGCTTGGCCAAGATTAAGCTGTTGAATTGTAAGCCATGACAAGGGTACTGATGTAGACCTGGTGCTTTGTTGACTGGTTGCATGGCTTCCAGATACCTTTGAGTATAGGCAGAACAAGCTGCTGTTCTTTAGAAGACTGGGAGCTTCCTTTTAACTGGGCAGTAAGAGCGCAAAGACCAGTGTTGCTTGCCTTGCTTCACCATAGCTTAGTTGTGACAGTCATTTATGAGGACACTGAACTATTGTCTCAATGTGGCTTTGTTGCCTGGGGCTGACAACAATTAGTGCTTGCACAGGCTCAGCCTGCCAGCTGCTGCTCTTTGGATGTGGGAGGTTTGTATCAGGGTCTGGAAATGCATTGGTATCTTTGTGGTTCTTAAACTTCCGTGATAAGTTAGTGGTGTCACTGATACACTTTAAACTCATTGAGCTCACTGTTGGATGCTATTAACCAACTTTCATGCATAGCTGCATTTACTCCACGCACAATTAAACACATGATTACACGTGTGTTAAAAAGCTAATCACTGGAAACCAGACAAGCTTGACATCTTTTTCAGTTGACCAGAGCCAAACTGCTCAGTTCAGTAGAGCCAACTTGCTCACCATGCAGAAATGTCTCTAACAACCAATTCATGTTTGAGCAAGCTGTTGTAATACTTCCCCCATGAAGTAGTACGTGGTTTTCCCTGTGAACTGACATCTAGCTGATGCACCATCCCAAAATTCAGTTGGCACTGAATTCATTGACCTTGTATACAGACGTTTGCTACAATGTACAGAAAATGCTTTCCCATGCTGGAGAGTAGGCATGGACAATCCATTTTATTTTTAAGCTTTTATTTTGTACATCTTTAAGAGCACTGAAATAACAGTGTTGTATGGCTCCATTTCTTACATTAATGGGAAGCGGGGAAGCACACAGCAAGGGTCTCGTGGTTGGCAGCTGTTTCATGCTTCCATGTGGACAGGAGGGTGACAAAGGGCCTTTCCCAAAGTTTCCAGCTGTTTGTGCGGACAGGGTGTTGTAGAATGCATGTCCTCTGAAAGGCAAGCTTGCAGCCTCATGCTGATATGGTCCATCCATAATGCAGACCTGAAGAGAGTATAGAACCATTCACCCATCTGCTTTGCTTTAAAGCATTTCCCTGCCTTTTCTGTCTCTGGTATTTCTTACAGAGGCTTTTCTATGCAATATGGGTCTTCTGGGTAGCCTCTCGAGTACTGATTGGGGTAGTCTGTAATGGTGCTCTAAGTTGCATGTCATACTTGTGCAGCAATTGAAAAAACTTCAAATTCAGCCTGTGTTGGATTACTTTGTATGCTTGATATTGTCCTTTGTGTGAATAAGGAACTACTTAGAAAAAGACATAGGATTTAGTTCTCAGATAAACATATTGTGTGTTGTATTGCTATCCTTTTGTGGGAGTATTTAATGAATCTCAAATAACTGAAAGAAAACCTCAATTAGTGCTAAGTGTTGGTAGGATGAACCAGGGAACCACTGACTGGTCTGCCTTACCTGTGTGCCATGGAAGGTTGTGGAACAGACCCTTCTGGGAGCTGTGCTAAGGCTTATGGAAGACAGGGAGGTGACGTGGGACAGCTGTGTCAGCAGGGTGAAGGAGGGGAACTGCCCCTCTGCTCTGTGCTGTGAGACCTCACCTGAGCACTGCGTCCAGATGGGGAATGCTCAGTACAGGAGAGACATTGAGCTGTTGGAGAGCATCCAGAGGAGGGCCACAGAAATGAGCCCATGGATCGAACACCTCCTTCTGAGGACAGGCTGGGAGCTGGGCTGTGCAGCCTGGAGAAAGGAAGGCTCCAGGAGACCTGAGAGTGGCCTGTCAGTATTGAAGAGGCTGTAAGAAGGAAGAGAATAGACTATTTAGAGGGGTCTGTGTAGTAGGACAAGGGGAAATGGTGGGGAATGGAGTTTTAGGTGGGATATAAGGATGGTTTTTTTTTATGCTATGGCTGGTGAGTCACTTGCCTGAAGGTGAAGTGGATGTCCCATCCCTGCAGACAGCCAAGGTCAGGCTGGACAGGGCTCTGACCACTGACGGAGCTGTGGGTGTCCCTGTTCCGTGCTGGGGGTTGGGTTAGATGACCTTTAAAGGTCCCTTCCAACTCAAATGATTTTATGTCCCTGGGAGCATGGATCGGTTATATTTAAAGCAGTAGAAGCAGATTTTTTTCCTGTTTTTTTCTTTTTTTTTTTTTTACTACTACCAGATATCTAAAATTTTAGTGTATTGTTGATAACTAAATCCAGACAGAATAAGGTGATGTTAGCCACTTTACGCGTGTAATGAATTATGCTGCAGTGTTCTGGTGCTTTGAGGTTTGGTGTTCCTTTCCCTCCCTGGCCCCCCTTTTCAGATTTATTTCATTTCAGATAAACATGCAGAAGAAGATAAAGCTAAAAATGTTTCTTCTCTTAGTGAGTTTGTATTATGTTCTATTTTTGAACCCCTGAAAGCAAGTAAATATGACTGTCAGCCCTAATGGTTGTTGATAGAGTCCCCTCAAATGCTTAGAAGACTTAATTCTGTACCTTGCTGTTTGGATTGAACTCCTATTGTTTCTCAGGATAGCAAATTAGTGATTATTTTTAGCTCTCCTTCTCCTTTTGGGTGGAGAAGTGTTTCATGCTACATGTGACCCAAGTTTAATGTCTTCATGTAGAAGATGCTGTTTTGTACTCGCATAAAAACATGCGTGTCTGTATCCCAGTACTAAAAAACCGGAGTGGCAGTCACATGAAATGTTTGCTGGCAGTTCTGCAGGAGTTTGGTAGTTTGCTGATAGTAACTTTGTATTTCCAACCTCCTCAGTAAGTATTACAAAAGGCAGTAGTGCTCGACTGGAGAGTCTGTTGCTTAGCAATGGTGTAGGAAATTTATATGGCTCAGAACGTAAAATTTCTCTGCTTAAAAAGCTAATGAATCTATGCTTGCTATAAGCTTATTTAAATTCTGCTTGATGCTGCATGTGCTGGGTACGCCTACTAAAACTGGGTTTATCCCTCATGATAAATAAAATCGATACTGCTGAAGTCCTAACACCTGCTTACACATAAAAATGTTCTTATTTTTCCCCCCAGCAAATTTCTAACACTGAGTGAAGAGTACTGTGCTGCTGGCAGTCTAAATTTTAGGTGAAGGTTATCTTGAGAGATGCTGGAGTAATTTAGACATATTACTAATATGAATATAGCGATGTTATCAAGGCATGAATTTTGTAGTTAAGGTGATCTGCTTTGTTTGAAGGAACCGTACAAAGAAATATCACTGATAGTCTTTCAGCTTTACTTAAAAAAAAAAAAAAAAAAAAAAAAGCATCAGCGTGTTTCTCAGAGACCATAAGCAGTGGTCTAAAAACATGTTTTCCTCTATTTTTGACCTTGCATCATCAGCTGCGTGCTGCCTGTTGTAGAGGGAGACCGTAAAGCGGGAATTGAATTGGAGGTGGTGCAGTGTGGTTCTTGTCTCCAGGTGACCTCAGCTGAGTACTTACCATCCTTTAGTCAAGGTCACACTGCCATTCTGCAAGACAGATCTTGTTTTTCAAAGTTCTTGCTATCCCTCAGATCCAGGCACTGATGGTCAGGCTTAGGCAAGAACTTAAAGAATATGCCATTCAACAGCATTGTTATTCCAATATACTGTCACAAAGCTTTGAATCCCTCTGAAGGCTCACATTAAAAAGACAAGGCAGTGATTGAGTGAGTTTCTTTAAATATGCAAAGCACAGCTCCTCCTGGGTTTCAGCTAAAGTGGCAGCCATGCCTATGGACCCTAACTAGTGAAATCTCAAGCCAGAGAAGCAAGCATAGCAGCTGTGTGCTGACTCTCCAAGTAAACACACAAATACCCTAGGGCCTCAGCCTACTTACGTTGTGTCTTTGCTCTGGCACTGTGCATGCCACCGAGGTGAAGAGACTTTGATTTATGAATTGACAACTGTGTGTCTCTGCAGAGCAAGTTGTATAACAAATGCGGATTGGGTATGTATTAAGCTTCTTGTTCTCACTGTTACTACTGCTTTCTCAAAGTTTGTTCTTGGTTATTGCATTCCATACAGTGTTTTGCCCAGTTTCCCAGAAAGCTGAGGGAAAAGGACCAGTTCTTTCAGCTTCCTCTTCCCACTGACTTAAAGGGCTTTTTCTCCTCTGTCTTGTTTTTGGGGTATGTACAGAACTCCGTGGGATAGACTGAGAAAGACAGGAATACAACACTGCATGAACTACCCAAGAGCTTTGTAACACCAAAATAATAGTGTTGTGCATGAGCATTGTCGGGATTGCCAGGACTAGCATTTTTAGTCAGTTCTTATGGTATACCTCTCTCCATAATGTGTAACATAGCCCTCAGTGACTTCCAATTCCATCATATGGCTGAAAAGTAGAGGCACTTGTTTACAAGCCTGTTCTGGGCCGCTGATAAGTTTACGTTAACACATGGAAGATGAGTTACTTCTAGGCTTTTTGCAGTATCCCTTCAGAGGGGTGTGTTTGTAGCACTATTGAGTTCAATTGAGATGTGGTTCATTGGATACTGGCTCCTTCGATAACCAGCAGACACCAGGTAATGTTCATTTAACTGGAGTTATTTAATACTTCTAGAAGAACCCTGAATGGGAGGCATCATAACCTCCTGGACTGGAAGTTGGGGCAGAGTACAACCACTGCACACTGTTGAACTGGGGAGTGTGGTTGATGCACTAGGTGGGTGATAGAGATGGTCAAAGGGCTGGAGCATCTTCTCTACAAGGAAAGACTGAGAGAGCTGGGATCCAACCTGCAGAAGTCTGCTTCCAGATGAGATATTAGCAGTAACTCTAAACATATGACAAAAAGGCATAAGGAAGACAGAAGCTCTGAACTTTCCAGTAGCACATAGTTGTGGGGCAAGAAGATTTCATACTTGAAAGAGGAAATTCTGTCAAAGCAACAAAGCACTTATTGTGAGGGTTGCACCAGGAACAGAGAGAGTTTGTGGGGTCTCCATCCCTGGAGAAATGTAAAGTCCAACTGGACGGGATCCTGGGCAACCTATTCTGAGCAGAGGATGTTGAGCAGACAGTCTCTAGAGGTCTCATTCAACCTTACCTGTCTGTGAGCTGTGTGCCCTGCTAGCACTTGGCTATGATCCTTGGCTAATCTGATGATACCTCTTTGTAATTAGCTGCAGCTGAGCATATTGGCAGAATAGTGTCAGAGAAAGTCCTGGTGCCTTTGACTTGCATGCTGTGCTGCATTTTTGGCTACGTAGATAGCGATTTGTCTGCAACAGATGTTTCTTCCTCGTGCTCGGGTTGTGATCATGCTTTAGTCCAAGCACTGATAGAGCAAATCTGTACTACAAATCTGAAGTACTGTAGTGCATCTGTGAATGCTTTCCCAAGATGATGAAACATGTGGAAATAATACTTGATTTAAATAAGCAATTGCCTTTCCTGTACAATCATCCACTGTTAGTAGGAGTGAAAGCAGGCACGTAATGTAACAGATCTTACAATCTGTCTTTTCAAAAGCTCTGTAAGCATATGCAGAAACAAATGGAACGGAAAGCTGTGCTAAATGTGAGGTTAGTAATTGCTGATAGGTTGTCATTTTTAATCTGTACAAGACATTTGTAAAACAAAGCCTTGGGGGGAGAGGGGAAAGCACTGAAGGAAAAAAATGCAGAATATCTAGTGGGATGGTTGCTGTACCTTTTCCTTTGGTCAGACGTTCTTAAACATGCTCAACTCCTTTAGGCCAGGTTGGATGGGGCCCTAGGCAACCTGGTCTAGTAAATGGGGAGGCTGGTGGCCCTGCCTGGCAGGGGGGTTGGAGATTCATGATTCTTGAGGTCCCTTCCAACCCAGGCCATGCTGTGATTCTGTGAAAGATTAGTGTCCTAATCCAGCCTTTTGCTGGGATTTCTCCTGGAAGGGGAAGGGTTGGCCTCTGCTTGGGTTGGTGTTGGAGTTCCTGTTCCTTGTGCAGGTCCTTTCCTAGCACTGGCTGCAAATCCTGCTATAGGTTGCTGTAAGAGGAGCACTGTGGGGATACGTTTCCATGAGTAGCTGTTGCAGCAGGGATGAGATAGCAGATTTTTTGTGCATGTGTGCGTGGAAATGAGTTGTTACCTACAGAAGCAAATTCTACAGCTGTTTGTAAGTGATGAAACTTTCCCCTTTTCAGCCTTGTTGCTTGCAGTTCACTCTGTTGCTCTTATTCACAGAATGCTTTGGGCTGGAAGGGACCTGTAAGACCATCTAGTTCCAACCCCCTGCTATAGGCAGGAACACCTCCCTCTAGAGCAGGTTGCTCACAGCTGCATCCAGCCTGGCCTTGAATATTCCAGGGAGGGGCATCCACACCTTTGCTGCACAACCTGTTCCAGTGTCTGACCACCCTCACAATAAAGAATTGCTTTCTTATTTTTATGAAATAGAGGAAAACACTGATAAATCCAATTTGTTAAACAAAATTTCATTTAAATACCTTAGGCTTTTAAGACTAGCAGCAATAAATCCTTTTTACTTTTTCCTTCTTTAATTTCTTATCATATCTGCTTTTGCTCATGCAGTGCCAAGAGCCTTCTTTGCCAAAGGTATTGCCTTATATTATGGATCTTTAATAACTACTTTTACTACCATGTTTGTACTCTTTCATTAGCAAATAGTTGAAAAATTACCATATGTTTTTAATAGCTCTTACAGCTGTGTGTTTTTCTTCTCCTTTTCATTGCAAGCTCCTTGGTATTGCTGTAGGGATTTCTCTAACTGCATGTCTGAGACTGTTTTGAAAATGAAGATACTTAAAGTGTACTAAGAGTCAAAATCCTGCTCTAAACTGAAGAGAAGGGATTAGATAGGTCACGCTATCAGCCCAGGTATTAACATGCATTACCTGTGATATCCTTCTGAACTTGAAGTACTAATTACTTATGTGAGATGAAGGAACGGAGGAAATACTTTGGGGGGGGGCTGGAATCCAGGAAAAGTGCTGGAATTAAAAATCAAAAGGTGGAGAAGGGAAAAAAGAAAGGATGATGTTCATGCCCTTGATGGGGGCTCCCTCTAGTGAGCTGTTTTGGAAGTTTTTTCCATTCCTGAAATAGTTCTCACACTTTGTTTCAGTGTGTGGTTCTTCAGTAGGTCTGGTATGTTTTTGGTCAGAAAAGTGTAAGCTGCAGCTGAGTGCTGGAACTTGATGCAAACGAGGAGGAGGCGCAAGTGAAGCAGCGGGACAGGACTGCCTGTTTGCTTTGGTATGTTGGTATGCTTCAGACTTCAGGAAAGGTGTGAATAGGAAGAGCTCAGAGACGTTGTGAGCATGGTTAAAAGTCTGAAGGATGTGAAAGGTGAAAACGCTTAAGGAATTGGAGTTGGGTAGCCAGAGAGTTAGAGGATTCTGGGGTGGATCTAGGAGGAAATGCTGGTGGGACATATATTACTTAGAATTTATGAAGATTTTCCAATGTCATGTGTTCTTGAGGCTGAGGTGGGTGCAAGAGTGGAGCCTGGAGTATTTGTGCTTTCTCTGCTGCTGTGTCCCTTTAAAAAATAACCTAAACAAGTGATTTTTGGGAAAGCTGTGACAGGATCATTTCTACCTTTCATGCGTGTAAGCACACAGGTTTAGTGAGGTCACTCCTTGTGATCATTTGCTTCATTTTCCAGTTGGACTTACAGTAAGCCTATTGGCACTA